>JXSR01S000198.1:69376-81631 GCA_000969725.1 Ophiothrix spiculata
TCATTTAATGATAAGATTTGATGGACCATATAGTAGCTTGACTTGTAGATTCAAGTGAAGTTCACTGTTATTTCTTAAAACATGAACGAATAGAGGCTTTTGTGACTCTTTTGTGGGGCATGGTCACATATTGTGTGACCCGTCATATCTACAAGGTTCAAAAATCAAAATTAGTATTTTGGTATCGGCTTTAAAATGACGCCTTATTATTATTAGTTACAAAGTTACACCTAAATCTGTTTACCGCCCGTTGCTGATTCCGAAAAAGAGACAATCGTATTATAGACTTTGTGTATTATAAAAAAAACTTTATATAACACTTGAATGGAGAGAGGATTTTTATGTTGAACCTTATTACATTATTTAATGTTTTGGATATTGAAACAAGGCTGACATGATCCTACAAGCGACAAAGGTAAAGTTTCTGATAAAATTAGAAATTCGACCCCGACTCCATTTTCAATTAACTGTGTTAACCTTTAATATCCCAGTGCACTATGTCGACGTTTAGGTAACAGATATGACGGGTCACACACTTGTGTGAAAGTACTTTATCCATGTTCAAATGGTGTATACTGTTTTGTCACGTAAAGTAAAGTGCCCACAATAGTTTCCTGGATTTTTGGTCCCAATAACCACTATTGGATTGTGTTCCAACTACTGTATGTTGGTATTTGTACAACGTCTGGTTTGCCTTAAATTTCTTCATAATTAAACCGCACCACAACGAAAAATCCGTGTAGTTTGTTTCCATTGCAATACTGATCGAACATGTCAAATGTCTTCATAGGACTGTGAAAAAAAAGGAGAAAGAAATCAATCTTAAAACCAGTTACAAAAAGCAAATTATGTTCATGTTATACTAGTATGTGTTTTTCAAACAATACAGAATTTGATGTTATATACTTAAATGACTAGATATGGCAGTTATTTTGACATCAATATTGTAATATACAAATACAACATGGTATCGAGGGAAATAGTGAAATTTTCACTACTATCCTCGATACCATGTTGTATACTGCATATGTGCTTAGTTGCATACAACAAAAATGAAAATTAACGGCAAGACCAAAATTGACAACTTTTAGAAGGGTGTTAAACTAGTCTTGAAAAGTTTATCGTTCTAACTGTACTTTCATTTTGTTTTAATTATCATTTGAACATATTGAAGATTATCAAATTTACACAACAATGATTCTTTTTCTTAAAATATCTCTTGATACCAGTATTATGAAAGACTCCAAAAGTAATCTCGTGTTTGAGAATGTCTAATAATTAATGATAAACGAACATAATTGCCAACTATCCATGCCATGTGCTTTAAAGCAATACTATAAGATTTTGATAAAAATGGTTTATGGTAAAATCAGCAAAAAGTGAAGGAATATGGCTATCTAAAAGTGTTTTAAAGTGTATTTTGTCAAAAAATTGTTTTGCCACGGAAAAATGGATAAAAAGGACATGCATGATTTCCTATAATAATACATGTGGAATTAAATTCGGGATCCCGAATTTAATTCAACAAATGACCATAACAGAAAAGGTAAGCATATATGTATTTAAGCCAAATCATTTTGAGGGTATTAATATCTACCAAAAAAAACACCCACATAAGCTTTAAAAAAATCATGAGTGACAAGGGGCACTTCAAATTTAACACTTTATAGTATTGCTTTAATTAAAAAATTACGCGGGCTTTCACGGCTGTTGAAGTCAAGTACATTTTCATGGTGCTTTTTTAGTTAAGTGTCATTTTCAATCGCCTCAGAGTCTTCTAGTTAATGAAGCAGATGGGTACCATTTGAGAGATCCTCGATGCATGGTTTTCTATTTGTCAGGAAACGCCGACATTGCATATTTGACTCAATATATTTTGCATTTTCCGGGTTTCACCTATTTTAATTTGTTTGCATTTTCCGGGTTTCACCCATTTTAATTTGACAATTCGATTTTGTAATTTGTATATGTATTTTGTTGTTGCTGGTGCTGTTGTTGTTGTTGACCGGACATGTTATATAATAGTCAAATCGCAATATTTTGACCATGGAGGTATTATGTTAGTATAATACCTCCATGTTTTGACCATTAACAGGTTAACAATCCCCGACAAGAATTCTTGCAAATTCTGTTCAAGGAGCTTTAGAAATAAACACTTACATGTAATTAGAGACATCTGGTGATCAGTAACTCAAGTATAATTATACATTTATCGAAATCAGGCCAACAAAGTTATACCGCAAGCGTCCAGCTCAGTCATCAATAATCTGATGAATCTGTGAACGTATCGATTATAGAAATGCCATCTTGAAGAACTGCGTCGTATGAAGACACTGATGAACCTGAAACAAGAGATTGGTAAAAGGTGCGAATATTAAAATATAGAAAGCACTTTCAACTCTCCTCATGACAATGTAGTATTATGGTGACAAGCACAACTATTAAACTCTAAACGTGTATGTCTACCTAACTTCTGTAAACATTCTTGAAACGCTTCTAACTGGTTGCGCCAGTGTTTATGGGAGGCCACATCTACATTCTACCGCCACTCCAGCTCCCTGAATAGAGAAACGAATCTCAACCAGTCAAAGTTCATTTTGCAACCATATAACTCAAACTCATCTAGGTAATGTGGTAACGACTGGGTCAAAGATTGCAGAGATCTAGATCATGACACAGTGGAGATCGAGTGGCTGCGAAATCTCTTGGAAAATCTCACGTAAGAGAACTTTTCAGAGACCAATTATTTTATGGGAACTTTGGGTGAAAGCACAGGCAATTGTAAAAGCGATGGGTGTCAGCGACGCTGAAAAATGGGGTCTTTTGAGCCTTACATACGCGTCACCTCCAGAATAAGACTACCCCCGGGTAACAAACACAGGTACATTGCATTCTTCATCATATTCGTATCAATACAACACAAATTTTAATTCTATACTTACCATGCCCTTCGTCATATCGTAAAATATAGACAGTAAAACAGCACGACTCCGGATATTGCATACTATCCCGAAAGTTATAGAAGTGATAACAAATGTCCGTAATCCCTTCCTCAAAGTAGGTTTTGCCGGGCATATATTGTGCCGGGAGCATGTCCACTCTTTGTCCGGTTAGATCGTCCGTAGCATAAGGTACTGTCCATGTTACGAGTCTTACTGTTTGACCATCTCTTAAATGTTTGACGATGATGTCTGGATTTGGGCAGTCGTGGATAGTGATGCTTGGCTCCGGACCTGTAAAATGACGGGAACACATTTTGTGATGTTATTGAAAGGTCTTTATGATACTTACAACTGTAATTTATATATTGTGAAGCCATTATGATCAAAATGTTGTATTTTCAAAAGCATGGATATGGCAGTGACATTGGCATATTTGTAACGAAATCATCACACGTGTCAACGGAATATAAATCGGCCGCTAGGGTTGAAAGGGTTATAAAAATGTATGTTGTAAATTGAAATTCTAATCAAAATTCCTCTTGCAGGCTTATTCTCCGATAAAGTGTGCAACTTTGCCGTTTTGGTGTCGCTCATGTTCGTGTTGCTTGTTTAACGTTGTTAAACCTATTACAAATGATTTGAGTGGTTTAGGTGAAAGTAGATAACGTTTAATCTGAAAATGCAAAATCGTTACTTTTCCCCCTGTCGCCAGCCATACTTTTTATGTTTTATGTGCCCCCGTTCCTAAAATATTCGGGCATATCAAACGCAATGCACGCTATTTAACAATTCGTAATAGGTATTGATAATGACATATAAAGTTTAATTATATTAAGTATTTGATATGGCATACGAGCTTTTTAAAGCATGTCGCCAATATTGCAAACAGATACGAAGCAGATTCTAAAATCGATAACAAAGTGTGTAAATAAATTTATTAATGGATGATTCCGCATTATGTTTATCAAGTAAACTTCAGTGTTGAATAACATATTATGTTATATAGAATTATATATTTACAGTAATGATTTACAAGGATATTAATATAAATAAAAACCCTATGTGACTGTCACGTCGCGACAGATACGAAACGCACATTTTGGTGCCTTCTCGCAAAACGCGGTACACTATGAGCGAAAATGTTACACCACAGTGTAGTATATATAGAACTCCTAATTTAGTGTAACTTTGTAAGAAAACTAATTTTCTCAATAATGAATATTAAAGAAAAGATTCCAACAGATACGAAACGACAGATACGAAATTTAGGAATAGGGAATACAATGGTTAAAATTCAAGTATTTTTAAAACATCTCCCACGCACTTTTTCTTCTTCAGAAACCATAAGAGTTCATGATTTTGTATGTTTTTCATGAGTTATTAGTAGTCGAAATTTCAACATTTCTCTAACCAAAGTTGCACGGTTTATCGGAGAATGAGCCTGCACCCTCTGCTTCCTTTTATAAATCGCAATCAATTTATAAATTAAGGCTGCAGAAAATGTATGGAGGCGTCAATGCGAGTCTTAATATAAGCCTCCTCCACAGCCTAGGCCCTCAGTCATATAGAGCATTATATTGTACAGGCCCACCTCCACAGAGGATGCTAATATTCCAGATTTTTTTCACATCACTTAGTCTTGGAATTATCATATCATATCATTTTGTTTCCATCAAAATACAAAACAATAATCATCAACATGATCAATAACAAATATGCACACAATGATGGAGGAGATACAACAAAAGGCAAAGCCTGAAAAACGTTGTACCACCTTATACGAAAAACAAAACATAAACATTAAAAATGCATTAAAACTACTTTAAACTACATATCTCTCGCACACACAAAAAACACTCACAACACACACACGCACACGCCTGTCTCAAAAGTAAGATTAAACAACATGAAAAGGAAAAAGAACTTGATGTATATGTACTATATTTCATAATTGTGCAGACCTCTCGATATAAAAAAAAAAACATAGCCGTAAATTCTATTGGACTGCGCGATATAATATTGGGAACTTTAGATTTGCTTATTGTCTATTTTTAAAATAAATTAAGACATTATCTTTGAACACTTTGACACGTGGTAACGAGTTCCATAATTTTGGCCCATTGGTCAAAACTGATTTTGATTTGTGGATATCGAGACGATAATTTTTATTATTTCTTGTGTTATAGTCATGAATACTTTCTAAATTTACGAACATATTATCAAATGATTTTGGCAGTAAACAATGTGAATACTTATACATGAATATGCCAAGTTCTTTTTCATAGAGATCGAAAATATTTAATGTATTAAACTTCTCAAAAAGTGGCTTTTTATGGCTTAAGTATGAGCTCATTGACACGATCCTTAAGGCTCTCTTTTGTAATTTAAACAGTTTAGTAAGACATTCTTTGAAGGCACTGCCCCAAAGTAAGATACCATATTTAAGATAAGGCATAATTAATGTACAATAAAGTTTATATAACGCTGTTTTAGGCAAGAAGTGCTTAACTTTGTTTAAAACGCCAATATTTCTAGAACAAACTTTACAAATATTATTAATATGATGTTTCCATGTCAAATTTTCATCAATGGTAATCCCAAGAAACTTTGTCGAAGAAACTTTAGTTAGTTTGCATCCATCTAAGATTATTTGTTTTTATGTTTTACATTGTTTTGTCTTATAGGCTGTGCCTATGATCATTAAATTTGTTTTAGATGCATTTAGAGATAACTTGTTGCATTTAAACCAGTTATTCACTTCTTGTATTTCCTTGTTAACAGTATTATACAATGCATTAATATCATTATAAGAGTAGTATACGGTTGTATCGTCTGCAAATAAAATAAACTTAAGCACATTTGATGTAGAACAAATATCATTCATATAAATTATGAAGAGCAAGGGTCCCAATATCGAACCCTGAGGAACACCGCAAGTAATTTGTTCATATGATGAATCTATTTTGTTGTAAGATACATACTGCCTCCTATTAGAAAGATAACTAGCAAACCAATTATGTGATATTCCTCTAAATCCATAATGATAGAGTTTATCCAGCAAAATATTGTGATTTATAGTATCGAAAGCCTTCGATAAACCCATAAAAATTCCTAGCGTATACATACCATTGTCCATTGAATTACTTAAATCTTTAACAAAGTCCAGTACCGCCATATAGGTGGCATGCTTACTTCTAAATCCATA
Organism: Ophiothrix spiculata; assembly: GCA_000969725.1. Lineage (NCBI taxonomy): Eukaryota > Metazoa > Echinodermata > Ophiuroidea > Amphilepidida > Ophiotrichidae > Ophiothrix > Ophiothrix spiculata. The sequence continues at coordinate 75,524 of JXSR01S000198.1, forward strand.
TTGTTTATGATACAAAACATCATTCTTAATCAAAAAATCATAACACCTGGTATACATTATACGCTCAAAAATTTTGGAAAAAAAAGGCAGCACAGATACTGGACGGTAATTACCAAAATGTTCTTGATTTTCTTTTTTGTAGATAGGTACAACTTTGGCAATTTTCAAAGCATCGGGGAAAACTCCATTTGTTAGTCTACATTCAGAATTTTTCAAAAGAAATTTCCTGTTCTCAAGAATATTATCTAACAAGACACCAACAATCTACATGTTGGTAAAGAAACTAGTTTGTGGTTTTGGAATGATAAATTATTTCATTCAAAATATTAAATTCATGAAGGAATTTCAGATTGCTCGAATGTGGACAGATTATCTCCTCTATACCTGAGGGAGAGCAACTTTTTCTGGAATAGAAAGAAGTCTTTTACTAGCTTACCAGTGTCTCCAGATACCAAGAAGAATGTAGCTATCCCGGATATACCGGCAACCAGTACACATATCACAGACACGGCAAGAATGATACAGCAGCACGTTTTTGTACTGACAGTCCTCCCACGACTGGGGATTGGTGCAGGTTGATCAATTCCTGGCGGTAAATTGTTTGTTTCTAGAGGGGGTGCTGCCTGGACCATGTGGACTGGTGGTTGATAAATTGTTCTTATAGGTTCTTCACCTGGAACCTGTTCAGGTACATCAGTGTCAGGCGTAAATTGGTAGTTTTCTTCTTCAACGGTAATAAACGTTCCTTCTGATCTAATACTGGAAGGATTTCTTCTGATTAGTCCTGGTTCGGGATCATCTTCCGGAAGGAACTTATCTTGGACAAATATCTTCCGATTAGAACCAGTGTCTGTTTCAGGAGGACGGCGATCTCGAGGAGGACTTGGAGGTTCAGGGACAAATCCTTCGTTGTCAGTTGCTTCACTTTCAGTTGTATCAGGATCAAAAGTTGGAATTGGAATCAGATGTTGATGTTCTTTTTGCAATAGGTAACTATCTAAAACAATCTCACGATGATCATAAAGACTTGATTCAGTTGAAGAGCCTAAACCTCTTTGCAAACTCCGTAATGAGGTACTTAGGTCACCACGACTTGATAATGTTGAAGTGGACAAAGTGCCACCTTTGTAGGGTTTCAGTTTATTATCCTTAATCCTTGGTAATGATTGATGGTAAGACTTTCGTGAACTGTTATGGAGGAAAACATCAACTGGATGCAAATGATCCGGAATAGGATTTGGAAGGGATTCTTGGTGCCTTAGTAATGGACTGTCATGTTTGGAGGTACGACGATCAAGATTTTCCTCTGACTTGGATTTGACAGGTAATCCTAAATCAGATGTTTGATCAATGTTCGTGGTGTTTCTAATGGTATTTTTTTTGTCAGGTGTGAACACATCATCTTTTGACGAGACACTTTCTAAATCCGTTTCTTGTTCCTTTAGTGATTGTAATTCAATATATTCAGTAGATTCATTATTTGGCGGAGTAGGGATGGTTCGTTTAGTAGAAGTAGTTCGAGATGGACGAGGAGCAACCACAGGTGGTGACTTTGGTAGTTTGGATTGAAATCTAAGATCAATTGATCTCTGACTACTTAATTGTGTGATATCAGATTCTGATCTTTCAGTTAAAGCAACAGAATCAAGAGAGAAATATGCTTCATCGGAGTTGTTCAGATTAGGTTTAAAAGGAGCCAGGCTTTCAATAGAAAAGATAGAAGCTTCGTCGGTAACTGTGACCACCTCTTCAGATAGATTCGGATCTTTGGCATCGTAATCACTACTCTCCTCTTCTTCCTTTACATTGCTGGATGATATTCTGATCCCATCATCTTGGTGATGATACCTGCTAACTGTTGGACTGGGCACGGATTCATTAGATTCCGGAATAATTCTTGGCATTGAAGTTCTCACGGGTTTAGGGGTTCCCGGGATACTTCTGGGTAACGGAGTCCTCACTGGTTCGGTGGATTCCGGGACACTTCTGAGCAATGGAGTTCTTACTGGTTCGGTGGATACCGCAATGCCCCTGTGTAATGGAGGCCTTGGAAATGGGGCTTGCACACCAAGGGTTTCATTGTTATACAGTTCTGCATAGCGGAGTCCGGGGCGGATTCGACCCTGATTTGGACTATTAGGTGGGTAGAGAGTCTGGGGCAAAGGTGCCCGTATCCTAGACATTCTGCCAGATAATGATTATGTAGACGTACTGTAACGAAAAGAGAAGAAATACAATATTATTGTAGTTACTTATACAGTGTGTGCCAATAAAAACGCAATATTCTGTGTGCATTTTTTCTGAGAGAATTAGGTTACATGTGATAAAAACAATTATCAAATATTATTGTACATCATCTCAGTTTCAAGTAGCTTTTTGTTTCGTAAAATTTGAATATTTAATTCCAAAGTTATTACAAATTCTGTGAAGCCCTTGGAAATTGAGTTGGTCCGATTTCATGAACTCAATTATATGATCAATAACCAAAAGTGGATGGCAATCAAAACATTTATAGTATATTTTTTACATCTCCGGACGTCCAAGTCATTGATTTGAACGTACCATTGTCCAGGAGAGGAGATACATTTTAAACTCAATAATCATTTCAGCCATCCAGAAAATCTGGCTTGTTTGGCATATATCCGAATGTCGTATTTTTTTTTTTTTTTTTTTTTTTTGCAAATAACTTTTTAATGAGAAAAAAGATGTCTACTGGATGATTTTAGGTTGTTTTTACTATGATAGGCCCTACTAATAATTTAAGAAGACACATGTGATTTAACAATAGGCTTAATAATGATAATTAAAGGGGGAAAATGACATACACTATTATATCGTATGTATAGGGAATTATTTTAGCAAATTTAAAAAGTGTAGGCCTCGATTATATCATCATTTTTAATTAATTTGGTCGGAAATTTAAGTGATTTTCCCAATGAAGCCTACAGACATGATAAAAGACACATTGACATGCATAAATTATGTGATGCTCGTTAGAGAGTAACATGATTTTTAGGACTAAATTATAGATCAATGGTGCAAATCATGAAATTGTATTCTACTTCTACTTCTACTTCTACGCTTATTCTCATCAAAGCCTTTTCAGCATCTAGATGAGCTCTCTGGTCCTAGAGAGATGATATACTTTTGAAGGTATAGTGACTATGCACTCTGGTCCTAGAGTAGATGACGTATTTTTGACATACGGTCACGGTTGTCGGGGAAGGTTCCCCTACTCTTTATTCTCCATTATACAAGTTTTTAGAATGTGTACCCAACCGTTGTAATGAAAAGATGATTTAGCTAACATAGCATGTGTGATTACATTTTCTAAGAGCCAAGAATTGTTGTAAACCAATAGCTGCTTTTTATCATCAAAAACATTAAACATGTATTTTACTTTAAATCAAACAGTAGTCAATGTAAATTGTGAAACAAAAGGCAGCTAATTGAATTTATCTATATTTTTTATTTTCATTCAAGGATGTGCCCCTCATCTCAAACCTTGTTACCTCTTCTTGAGATGTAAAAAATATACTATAATGACAAGTTACTTTATCTTCAGATGAAAACTTCTATCACTTACTTACACTTTTTGTTTAGTGTTATATTAAAAGCTCATTAAAGTATCAAATCGAGCCAAAAAGATGTCAGAATAACTTTTACAATTGTAAGAAATAATAATTTCATTTGTTTTCTGTCGAAAATTCCATGTTCAAAGTTTCCCCAAAATGTTTGATATGATGTGGACCTTGATTTTAACATTGTTCATATTTTTACGCAATATAAGTTTCCATCAAAATTACAATTGCAGCTACTACCTCCGAGTCTCGCATTTTATCTATTCATTTTTATAATAAGAGGTTAATACGAAAGCCCTTTATAATTTCTTGTTTTATTTTAGAGCTGACACAGACTGAATTACCACAACTAAAACCGGGAAAGTTAAGACTGCTAAAAATAAATGTCATAGTTGCTTAATAATTGCATATAATTCTTTCTTCAAATCGATCACCTGTTTTGTTTTCAATAAAAATAATTAACCAATAATATCTTTGAGTCACAAATAATGGTAAAATTAGTTTAATGGGTTAAAATCAGTTTTAATGGGACTAATATCTGGGATGCATATCAAACCGGGTTAACATACTTAACTCATCCGATGATCACAAATCGGACCAGATTGACATATGTGTTCCATTTTTAAAATGCTGTATCTCTGGACAGGAATATCCGAATTGGATGAAACAAAAGACGTAATAAAGGGGAGAAGCTCTATTTTAAAATCATTGATGATTTGATGAGAAAAAGGGCCTGCTTATATTTTAAATATTTTTGTTTTCCAATCTTGCGTTATTTGCACATCCTGTAGTATATGGCATTTTAAATAAGTTGAGTGTATATGGAAAAATGGAGCTAACTGAAGTGACTGTAGTCTGTCTGCTGTTAGTAATAGAGACATTTAACTCAAAATTGCAACAATTGGAAATTCAGCGTTAAACATGTATATAAAACAACGCCGCATAAATCTGCGTATATGCCCCTAGCGAAGAGATTGTATGTATCTGATTATGCAAAGGAAAGAGAGCATCTACTCATTGGTTAGTTATTCTGTTAGTTAACTAATACGGGGTTAAGGTTGATTAGAGTTTTTTGGCACACCGAATATCACTTATACACCAATGCACTTTTCATTATTAGATTGGATATTTGATGATGAAAAAATAATATTGCAAAGAAACTTTTTATTCAAATTTGCATCGTACATTCTAGCGTTATTACATTGATATACATAGAATTTGATTGACCAATAAATATTTTTTGCACGTATACTGGTATAAAATAGTCAATGTAGAAAAAATTGCAAGCTTAGCCCTTGTAATCGTGACTTGTGTTGTTTGTTTATCTGGAACTACGATATTGGACGACGTCAATTGAATCGCATGCAAACCCAAAATCAAAGTCAGTCCAATTGTTGTGTCATGACCGCCACAAAACCATTTTGTAAGTTGATTAAGTTTATATAGAATATAATTAATTAATACGTCATGCAATAAAGGGTGTGTATCAATTGGAAATATGCTTTAGAAAAAATAATAAATCAAACAGCGTATCCTCAACATATCCGAAATTAGAGGTCACTTACCTGGGTCAGTTAAAGGCATTGAATAAATTAGATTGGTATTATCTACATAAAATATGTAACTGTCCATCCCAAAACCAGCACTAAATGTAGCCTCTTGTCATTTTCACTTTTTTGAATATTTGCAAAGACCATGCTATAAGGATTAAAATGACACATTTGTGAACATAACACAATTTCCAGAAGGCAAGTTATGGCCTGTCAAAGGTTGTCAGGGAGTAAAATGTATAACTGAGATAAAAACCAGTAATTCCTATATTTTCTGTTGATTGTCCTCATGATAAACAGATTTATTTAATATTTCTGAACATTTTTTGAAACGAAACTTTGCTAGTGTTTTGAAGTGAGCACAAGGATTGTGAATCCGTCAAAGAATCAATTTCGGCAAATTTCGACCTTAGCATGCTTACATATTTTCACCTGTAGCGCAAAATGAAATTTGCTGGAACTATAATACGGCTCCTATGGATTGTACGGCCACATACATGGTCTATATAATGGGTACGCCGTTTGGTGTATTAGAGACAATACCTATAAGACGGAAGATGTCCCAAAGAAACATTAAGAACAATAATGTTATTTGAACATTGCAAAGAGTCTGTTCAACACTGAATATCTAATAAAAATTTCGGTTTTGCCAAAATGTAATTTTGTCAATATTTTATTAGCATGACGATATTTAGCTTTAACTGGTGCCTTTTTAAATACAAAACATAACAGAACTTACAGAGAATGTTCAATATTTGATTCAGGATTTTACTGACTACTCACGTGATTGGCATTTCATTTGATTGTTGACATTCTTTCACGTAACATTTAATTGTTATCTTTTACGTGTTCGTATTATCTTTCATTACACTTGACATACCTAAATAAACTGAATTTTGCCTTGAAAGAAAACAGAATTTCTCTGACACTGTCAGCCATATTGAAATAGGTCAATACATTGACAATTTAACCATCAA
>JXSR01S000201.1:6967-20786 GCA_000969725.1 Ophiothrix spiculata
AAACCTGGATAAAACTAGGCAGATTTGTTTTATATCAACAATTACCTTCCTTAAACTTTTTGAAAGTGAAGGTTCCGGTACCAGTACAATCGATCTGTTAAGGCGATCGGACCATGCTCCTTTAATTGCTGTAATCTTTCTAATTTTTAAGGTATTGGTCATAAACAGACATTTTCATAAGGAATTGATTTTGTGATTACAAAAATCGTAATAATATAAATTTTAAGAAAATGGGTATTACAAGGTATTCAATTCTGTGAAATTTACCTTGAAATAAGCTCACAGTTATTTTGTAGTATACATCAACAACATTGTTAGAGAATCTATCATTCCCTCTGTTGTAATGGGACATGTGATTATTATCCGGAGACTGGTGCTACGGAAAATAGTCTCATAACCAGTACCAAAAGATAGATAGATTGCCTACTCTACCAATATAACCATGTAGTATTTGTTTTATTGTACCTTAGTGGGAAGCAGCTTGTAGCTGATCATTGAATATGCATGATTAGGTCATGAATATATATTATACTGTAAAATAGAGTTTGTTGTCACAATCCAAGCTATCTGTATCATAACATATACAATACTATCATACTTTCCAAGACTAAGACGTATTTCTTCACCCGCTTTGGTTCAATAATCATTTCTATCAGAATCCAAGCACATAAAAGGGCATGAACAGGACCTTGTGCTAATCTAAAGGTGATTTCAAACTAGCATGTCCCTTTGTCGTATATATCTGTGGCCTACAACCTTGTCTTTGAATTTGGCATCTCCTTGCATTCAAAATGCAGAGAAATAGATATGACTCATCGCAACTTTTTCAAATACAGTAAGGTCAAAATTGTACATGTAAAACATCCTTACAACAACTGCAACAGACAATCTGACACCAGTATTATTGTTTATTCAGAGTCTTGTTGATATGCATCAGTCAATGCCCATCGACGCGCAGTCTTTACATGCGCTATGCATAAGGAATACCGCGTGTAAAAGACTGCTGGTCGATGGGTGTCGTTCGATGCATATCGACAGACTCTGAATAAACCATTAGGGTTCTTACTGCTCTAAAGATTTACACATCATCCAAAGATCTACATTGGCTCCATGTCTAATACAATTTTTTTCTGACCGAATTTCGGAATAGATTCTAGAGATTTTATAAAACACTGATGATTCATTCAAACGTGATGCCTCGCTAACTCTGGGATGCTTGGATATTGTCAAGGTGAATGTATACCAAAACATCTTACGAGTCCTACAAACCACTTGGAACAAATGAAGAATAATTCAAAGTTGAGGGGTTTCATGTTTACCACCAAATTTGTCATATATTTTTGAGTTGGTCCAGTAGATCAATTTGTTCCATTCAAACGTAATGCCTCCCTATCTCTGATTTCTACATTTTTTTTTTTCAATTTCAATCTTGTTTTTGTTTTTTATTTCAATAGATACATCTCTAAGACTCTATTGGTTCAATCAAATTTGGCAGCTTGATATCTGCTTATGCTGGTCTTCTATTCATCATGTGTTACTATGGTTACAGATTAACATAATCAGACATCAAGGGCAAAGTTTGTATGAACCTTTAGAAAAATGTTAAAGGCAGTGAACTTTGCAGCAGCACTGTGTTATAAATCAGGGTGCATTGTTTACATATCGCCATCAAATCACAATGTACAACAAAACCTGGATAAAACTAGGCAGATTTGTTTTATATCAACAATTACCTTCCTTAAACTTTTTGAAAGTGAAGGTTCCGGTACCAGTACAATCGATCCCTGCATTTTTAGTAATGCATTTTGCGATTAAACCATTGTTGATACAAAACAAATCTTCCTAAATTTTTACAAATATCAATTGACTCAACTAGCATTGAGATCAAATACTTCTGCATGCAAAGGAGGAAAGTTAACATCCGGTGAGCGGATCTTCAATTCCATTAGACGTCTTGTGTGCTCTGGACCAATCTCTCGCAGTTTGGGGATGGTAGTAAGTAATCGTGCAAATAGACCATGATCTTCAGGATGGTTATCGCTTAGTTCTAGATTGAGTGCCCTCAGTAGATCCAGCTGAAGTTGTCTGATTCGTTCTCTGTTTTTCAGTCCAGGTCGGTCTGTTATGGTAAATAATAAGAAAAAGAATATACTTGTTTAATTTGATGCAAATTTATTTGTGGAATTAGGAGGAATACATTAAAACATTTGAAAATATAAATGACTTCACATATAATATCTGACACATTATGTTTAGATAAGTTTTGATACGGTTTTGGCACACTGGTAGCAAATAATTCAACAAGCGACATATATATCAGTAGCGAATCAAAAAGCACCCAATTTTAGTACAATTGGGTGTTTTTGTCAAAATTGGTATATCAATAGGTTGGTTTTTGAGTCAAAAATTGGTATAGATCTGTCAAAGTATGGCAGCCAAGTCTCCGTACAAAACTTTTCGAACCCCCCACCCCCGACAAGCAATTACCATGATAACATTTGCCATAATGTGAATGCAAGAAAGCCAGAATTGCAATAGACGCACGCCATTTTTCATAAATTTGTAGTGTCCAGTCTTGGGTCAGGGGCCTCTTGCAATGGTTCTTCATGTGACTGTCACCTGAAGAACCATTTCAAGAGCCACTGAAATACAGGAGAACAATTTAAGAGGGTTTAGTTGCATTTTAGTGACATAGTGTAACATATGGCAGTCATTGTAAATACAGCATTCTCACATTCATATGACAAAGTGTCTCAATATGATTCTAAAAAAATGCTTGAAATATGTTGATGAACATAACGCTCCACACATAAATAACCAAGACATGCTGACAATGAAATGTTAACCTGTCTCAAGAGCACAACATCTTTCAAACATCATTAAAATTTTGTGAGACAGATGGTCAAAAAGACAGTGATGTCCATTTACCTGGTGACATGATGACCAGCGCTGACAGGAGCGCATACTCGCAGTCGTCAAGGTACATCCTGTTTACCCTTCTTGAGAAGTCAAACAGCAAATCAAAGAGGTTCCCCAAGGGCATCTGATGAGCGTCGTCTAATGAGAACATGTCTCCTGTCGTCCACCAGTACACCATGTTTGTCTCAGTATCCGCTACGGTTGAAAATCGTATCGTGGCCACTTCAAATAGTCCTGTTTTGATGAGTGTGATCTGATCCTCTCTGTCAAGATGTTTGAATCCGGGGATCATTTTTGAGAAGTTGACGATCCGTGTGATTTGACTGGTGAATTTTGAGGAGAAAAATTGCCACATTTTGCTACCATCTAACTTTGTCTTGTTTTCAAAGTTGAGTTCTTTTATAGGGTCCATTGATGTAGGAAACCCATTAGGCGGTGTGCACTTGCTACAGTCATGCTCATATTTGGGGTTACACTGTAAAAAGACAAAAATTAGATATTATAAATACTAGAGAAAGTGTTCAATTACAAGTTGTCAAATTTTTCCTGCAATTTCTAGTGAAATTTAAATTAACATATCAAACAAAGTAAGGAATTCAATCTACCAAACGTTTCCATCTAAACACTAAGCAACACTAATGCAAAAAATTGGCATTGTTAGTCTGTTATCTGGGTTGTTTGTACTACTTATGGAGGTATGAAGGGTCTCCAAAACAATTGCTCATTTCTTTCATAACAGATTGAAAAGAAACCAACAATGTTTTGAAACTAATCAGTAACTTTTTTGTCGTAAACACAGCAAGATGATGATCAAAGATATATCATAGATGATTCGACCCTTCAAGTAACTTGGAGATAATGTTATAACCACACCACACCGCATCCTATACAAGAAAGCAATATGTAATTTAGCTGGCAAGAAAATATTATAATTCCAAAATGCTTCATGTGTTATATAAAACAAATATCTAATGCCCTGTTATATGAATTGGAGATAATACCTACATTCCTACTTGCAAATTTTTAGTATTGGGGGAAAATTATATATTACAAATTCTAAATAATCTTAGCTTTTATCTGACATAATATTACAGATTTTTTCAGTGATAGATCTATGAAATTGTCTTCTCTTGTGATTTTCCACTTTTGTGGGCTAGAGAAGGGATGTATATCACTAACGTTTACAAAGCTTCGTAAATATTTACAAAGCACGGTAAATATTCATAAAGCTTCGTACGTGCAAATAAGCTCAATTATGAATCAGAACTTATGATAAACTAAGAATTGTGAGCATTTTGCAAATTTTGTTGAAAATTTGTCAGTACTAAGTGTATTTCACTAGGGCTCACGAAAAATAAAGCTTATGAGCCTTCGTAACTAAGAATAATGTAAAAATTGCAAGAGAGCATCAACTGATTTATGACGCTTCATAAACTCAAGCTTAAAAAAAATCACCCAGGTCTCATATCTATAATTACTTTTAACGTTTCATAATATGATTTAAGAAGAGACACAAGAAGATCAATCTTGTAAGAGAACCAGGAGACATATTACATGATTCTTGTTTCCTGTTCAAGATTGCTCTTCATGCAAAGTGCATAATACTTACCCTTTTCTTTAGACTTGGGTCTTCTCCTAAGAAAGGAAAGTATCTCTGCCTCAGAAACCGGATTCTCCTGAAAGTGTAGAAACACGTGTCATGATAGGATTTGTTGACGCTATCAATTATCTTTACCAGCTTCCTCTTCAGCTCTGGCGTAATAGGCTCATCGGGGTTGAAACCTGGTGGCGCTATCATATGCAGCGTTTCCATTGCTTCTCTCTGATCAACGTGGTCTACTGAATTACAACGTGGCTCCTCCTTCACTGAAATTTTCTCACCATCATCATCATCCCTTGGTTTGTGAGGAGAGTTTGCAAGACCATAAGCTAAGGGTGATGGGATCGGGGGAGATAAGGCAGAGAAATCTAACGCATCCATTCTACTTTTGTTCTTATTTGATAAGTCCGTAGGAGGATGCATTTTGCCTGGTGAACCATGCTTGTAATGTCTAGGCGAGTCATGCATATCTCCTGATTTGGGTGAATGCACCTCTGATTTCAAGTGCTGTTGTGACAAATACGCCGATGCTCCTAACGCCTGTGATGTGCTTGATGGTATAGGCTGTGCAAGCGAAACTGAAGGCATAAGTGGTGATGGGGGTAGATGGGGCCTTCCTTGAGATAAAGAGGACCATGCTGCTGCTTGTGACATTGGAAGCAGTGACGAATGATGAGGAAGATGGTGAGGTAGCTGCTGAGGTCCAAATCCACCAGGAAACTGGAAGAACTGACTACCAGCTCCGCCTTTTGCATGGAGCTGCGCATACGCCGCAGCTGCTGATTTCTCATCTCGATGATGTTGAGGATGAAATGCTGAAAAGGGAGCCCCCATGAGTTCTGACTGACTGAAATTACCTGGACTAGCGGATTTGGATCTTGATCTATCCTCTAATGATTGTTTACCCTTTTGTGGCACAACCATGACTTGTGGATTTTGGGGAACAATGACATCTTTTCCAGAACCAGAACCTTCACGCATTTCTTTCGGAATTAAAATCACTGGTTGTCCAGAGGCAAGCATTTTGTTTATGGCTCCCATATCTATCTCCCCATCATCGGAGTATGCTCTTGCCGATTTGGCATCTTCACCGTCAAATTTATCGTCCTCATTTTTATCCTGAACACAGTCACTTGGTCTTTTTAATCCAGTTCTGTCATCTTCAGATGACTTCATAGGCAGTGATACACTAGATATTGTTGGGGATTGATCAGAACCTTCCCCAAACCTGGATCCATTAACAGACGAACTACATGCTTCATTGATACCAGGAACTGACGATTGTCTACTAACAGAAGCAGGAGGTGACATGTCCATACCCCCTGATACTGATGAGGTTTCTGAAAGGGAATGTTCACGGTCCGATTGTTGTTCTAATTCTTGTTTAATAATGGTTGAAATTGACTGTGCATGACTCATGATGGCACTAGCAGGCACTGTGCCATCTCCCATCATGCCAGCAAGTCCATGAGGAAAACCTCCGCCCATGTTCATATTTGCGTTCATATTCATCATATTCATGTTCATAGCGCCATACATGGCGCTTGCCATACTGTGTGGCAACATAGGCGGACCTTGTGCGTGCATCATTCCAGGAATACTTGTAGATGGCATCTGTGGTCCAAATTTCCCTGCTGTAAATAATTCTGGGTGGTTGCCATAGAAACCTGCTGTTTTGACGGTTCCATCCCCAACACTCCTCTGTTTGGCTATTGTTTCATGCATCTTCTCGATCATCCGTTTTGATCTGCGACCCAACCTCGAACCTGGAAGTAACAAAATTGAAAACAAGTTTAGGTTATGGAATTTATTCATTAAATACATACAAAATTACATAAATTCTTGTTAAGGCTTCTGAATATTGTGACCAGCAAAAAAATCATTTTTTCCTCCATTGAATAAACAGTTTCCTGTTACAACCGGAAAATTTATTATGTTGAAAACTCAGCGTATGTTTATTTTCATCTTGTGATGAAAACATGTTTTAACTTATATATTTTCAAAATGCATTCATCTATTGATGTATCTATGTTTAATGAACTTAACATCTGACTATTACAAACTTTCCATAAATATTAAAATCGAGATAAATCATCAATGCTAAATAATCAGCACAAAATTTGAATGTCTAGGCAAATATGTAAATGGATAATCCATATGTTCATAACGAGTTCATTCACCATTTTTTTCAAACACTTTTGATTTCATGTTACTGCACTATTTTTGACGACAAGACTCATCGTCTAACCTCCAGGTGTAGGTTGTACACATGGATGCAAAAATCCATGGTGTTTTTAACAATACTGCCCTCATAACAAAACTACACTATTTTGCTTTGTGGTGATAACATAGTACTATCTTTGGCTTCAATTTTTCATGCATTGTATATACCAGTAAAAGAGAAAAACAACTGAATAAGTGCCAAGTGCACAAATTTTACTATTTATTTCTTTATTTTTGGGTGAGTCAAACTATAATGCTTAAAGCATCTCTTTTTGGGAAGCTCTGTTCTATAACCGACTTTAATAGTTTAAATGTGATCATTATAGAAAAACTGCCAAAAGGGTTTTTTTATTCAAGCTGGCTGAAATCCTCTTTCAACAAAATCTGTGAAATACTAATAACAAAACAGAAAATTTGAACGTATCTGTGATGTTTGAAACATTTAAGAATATGGTGTTCTTGGTAATTCTACCCCAGTGCCATTTCCTGATAGATGGCACTAATCAATGAACCCAGCTTTATCCCAGCAAACTGTATAGAAATGTTGCTCTTTTAATATACCATTTTTAAACACAGACAAATTATCTATTTATAATGATAAAGGATTTTGATAAGGTGCACTAATACATGCATATGCAGCCTCTAAGGGCCATATCTTTTGGCAGTTTTTCACTATTTAAATACAACTGCTAGACAATTTCTTTATCTTGAAAAATAGAGAGAAATTTAATGCAACTAAAACTTGGAATGGCTCCAATGTATTTAAAGAGGTAAAGACATCTGAAAATACAAATATCTTTTTCAAACATATCCAGTATTTCCTTAATTATTGATTTTTCCATTTCATGTATTGTTTACTAATTTCTTTTTATTCAGAAAAAATCCAAACAAACAAACTTTCCTTGCAACAACAACTCCAACAACTCAACCACCACCACCACCAACAAAAAACAAGCAATCTTACATCTAAAGCTACATTTGATATAACCAGGAAAGTTGAGAATAGGCAACTTTCCTGGATATAACTGCTGAACAAATTTCGGTCTGAAAAAAAAAGCTACAAAAGTCTCAAATGTCACGACTCAAATTGCCGTATTTCTAAACTGGTCAATGACCAATGGCTAGATCTTAAGCAAACATAATTAGCCAGCAATGAAACCTCTATTTGGACAACTTATGACCAAATCCGGCACAAGTTTGTGCAGTCTTAATACACCGAGGATTACAAGCATGATACGAAATGACCACTATTATCTCAGGTATGACTTTTTTATGTCTCAAATCCTACTAAAGTTTATCATGTTCAATTCAGATAGGATTACTTGCTATTCAAAATGTCAATTTTCATCTAATACATGATTTTTTGCATTGAGTAATCACCAAATCCTGCCTAACTTTGCACATTTTGAAGCCATTAAGGATTAAGGCTTCCAAGTAGCTTATAGAAACAGACTATCCCATACTATTCAAAATGGCCGACGCTTTGTAAAATCGTGTGATACAGCAGAAAAAGGGCACGTACTGCTTGATTATGAACATGGTAAAATGGTAAGATATCGTCTCATAAGCGTGTTCAATTGTGACACGATCGTTTCAGATGGTGACACAATCGCTATAGCATTATGGGATAATGTAGAGAGCATTCTCTGTACATCTCAGGTGATATTTGCATTCTGTAAGTTTTTGTTTCTTTATAACTTCAAGTAATTTTATCTGATATTACTTTTTTTTTTTTTTTTTTAATTCTTATGCCAAAGTTGTCATATTTGTCTTAGAAAACACCCTTCAAACACATTTTTACAAACAAACATGCTGGGTCAATTTTAGATCATTGGATAATCCTGTGAGAACACTGGGCAACTTGGGTGTAAAGATTTTTCACGCAAATTATTTATAGCTGATACAGCTTCATAGTTTTCTTTGAAATTTGGATTTCAGAGTGTAGAAATGAATGTCCATCACATCCAGGTATACCACATGCCCATTATAATCTTAATTCAAACTTAAAACGCAATGCGTTGTGTTTCCAATAATTTTTACCGCAAACGACACCGCAAATGAAATTACACACAAAATGCAAACAGACTGCGGCAGCTGACATGAAAACGCAATGGAAAGTTCTCAACACGATTTGCGTTGCCGTAAGTGGTGTTGCGTTTTGATATCAATTGATCGGAACTGCTCAAAACTCCTATCTACACATGCTCGGTGCGTTTGCGTCGAGTCTGAATTCAGCTTAACACATATTGTTGTGAACCAGAATGTTTTGTTGCCCAATGTCCAGTTACATATTCAGCCACTCAAGGCCACTCTCTTCCGTCATAAATATACGCCTCCACAATGTCTCATTCCGGTTCCTGTCCACAAACACAACTCTTGGGAAATTAACATTGCCTGATTCTGTTAATCTCAAACCTTGTTATATTTCCTATAGGAATCTTGCTGACATGGTCAAGGTATTAGTAGCATTATTGCCCGGCATTATTGTGTTGCATTCCAGACATGTTATTGTTGATCAGGGTCAAGTTTAGGATTTAATCTACCTGCTCAAACTCCTCTTTTGTCCAAATGCATACATTTGCATTTTACAAACAAGTATTTGCTAAAGGCTGAATTTTTAAAAAGAGACAGATATATTAGTATCAATTAGCCCAAATGACCTATCAATGCCATCTGCCCAATACAGCATTATGTCTTAATGACAGCGCTATCTACTTAAGACAGCGCTGATACTGTTGTTGATGCTTGATGATACCTAGTTTTGGGTTATACCTATGTATTGTTTTTCTCAAAAATTAGCATTATTGATGATGTTGCAGTCCAGGATTAGATCAATGCTAAGGCCAAGGTCTTAGTGCCTGAGGCTAAGGACTTGGGTTTCTGAGGCCACGGACAAGGACTTTCGTAAATATAGACTCAACTGATTTATGCATTCCTTATTACTATGTGGGGTGTTTGAGATGCTCATTTAATTTAAATGAGAACTGAAACAGTTTCTCTCACTTCTTGTAAATGAAAAGAGTAAATATCCAGGATAAAGATATCTTTGAGTTAAGATCAAGCTCCTTCGCCCTTTTGGCAATTCAATTAAGGCCAAGTAAAAAATAAAACATGTTTCTCGTCCGGGTTTTTGAAAAAAAGGAGGAAGAGGTACTTTTTATTTTTTATTTTTTATTTCAATGGCAATGCAAAATCGCCCATTAATGGCCAATTCTTAACCAGTGTATCGATACCAGATGTGTTATTGGAAGAGGAGGAGGCCTTTTTTATTTTTGAGTTTTGGACATACTGGAGGGTTGATCAAAACAAAATATGCTTTAAAATGCTTATTGAACTGAAGCAAATCTATTGCAAAGAGTAAAACTTTTCAAATACTTTTTACCAATAAGTTATGCATGAAATACAAAAAAATAAAAATAATTTTTCAAAATCCTTGAAAAACGATGCGGGAGGGGACGAGAAACATGTTTATTTTTTTACTCGGCCTAAGGGCTAAATTGACTTCTATTCTAGGATGACTGCAAGCCTTTTTGTAACTCACAGAAACACAAGGACTTGAACTTGTGAATTCTTGATGTAAATTTCATTTGAATGCAGAAAACCTTGACAGCGAAAACCTATAACTAATTAGACAGTCTAAATTAGCCAATTGCCTGAATGCTGACAAATCCCAGTACATTTTCATTTTTTTATTTTAAATCTAAAATGAAGACAAAAGATTTCACATGCATGTAAATACGCTTAAAATCATGTTTTTAAATTCAAACTTGTCAAGATTTCAGAAAAGAAAGTTAATCCAGACACAGGAAAAATAAATCAAAAATGTCAAAAAAATGCCATACATGATTCATATAAGTCTGCATCCATAAACTTGCTTCTGCCTCAACTTCCGCATCAGTGACACTTTCATCAAATATTAAGTTGACTTTCTTAATTACTCAATTAAAGAAGTCAAGAAACTAACCAAGGTCATATTTAGTCCCCATTTTAAATCAATCAGGCTAGTGTAATGATAAAACTATGTATTGATTAAGAAGCACTCTAATTATGATGCTATATTTCAATGAAGCGTTAAGATATTGTTCTATGTTTAATTAGAGATGTGGGTATGTTTGCACACATTTTTGATCGAACACAATACAAGTTTAAATCATGTTTTGTTAAAATAACATGATAACCATGACAAAAGTTAATTAATAAAAGAAAGAACTGATAAAGGGAACTATTATCGGTATGTGCTTGAATGTGCCGTTACACGGTGCTCACTGATTATCTTCACTTGGTATAATTAATGACATTTGAATATGCACACTTCCAAAACAAAGTGACTTTTATCAAATCAATGCAACCTAATTAACATTATGAGGTACCTCTGTGCAATATATGTGATGGCTCACCCCGAAAGGGGGAACTTTGCAGATTATATCAATTTTGATTTTATTATTTCATCTGCATGTTACAGCATTTTGTAAGCTTTAAAATGACACCTTACTTGTTGAAATTGATCAAGGGGATCAAATTTTACAATAGAAAATCTGCTTGAAATTCTTTTTATTATTTTCCTTATTTTTCGCTGCCTATTTTCATCAGTTTCTCGAAAAGTTTTCTGTCGCAAAGTCCCCCTTTTCGGGGTGAGTCATCATATATAGATGAGACAAAAAAATTATACCAATTTTCTTCGCAAGGGACCTAGAGATTTCCATGAATTTAATTGCACAGATATCATACTCTTGCTTTCTGAATAAAGTGAACTCAAAACAACATAACCTTTTTGTATTAAAATCCCATGTTTAAACCAACATCAAAATCAACTCAGACTGTCAAAAATGTGTATCATCTCATCATGCTCATGGGGTCAGTTTACCCTACTATTTATTTTTCAATAATATTCCAAAAGAAAACACTAATTTCCTATCTCATAAAAATACACTCATTTCCAGAATTGAAGTGAACTTTGAACAATGTTACATATTTGTATTAAAATCTTGGTAGTGACTATATACAAGACTAGTCGTGTATACAGATACCAAAACGTTATGTACAAGACTGTCTATATAATAGTAGAGTTACATAAAATTAAGAGCAGTCATATCTTTTTCGTTTAGTTAGTCTAAAAAGTATAAGGATATAAGGATAGAAGCACCTATAGTGTGTAGCGGCAACGCCACTGTAGTAAGTTCAGACTTTTATCCAATCTGGGAGCGTAGCGTCTTAGGTAAGAACTAATAATGCAAGCAGAGCTGAGGAAGCGGTAGCGATGAAGCGATGGGGCTGACCAAGGACTAACCATCCTCTGTAGGTCCAATTTTATTTAGCAAAATCAAGGACTAATCATCCTCTGTAGGTCCAATTTTAGTCTTGTATATAGTGATTTGCTAGTTACGCGAAAGACGGTCTTGTACATATACTTTGCCTAAAATCTCATCTTTAAAACTACATTTTAAAACTCTGGCAGACTATACAAACTCTGTATCAACCCATCATGCTCATCAGCTCAATTTGCCTTTCTATTTATTTTCAAAAATGTTATTTAAAAAGGACTATTTACTGCCGCAGACTGCCATCATGGCATAACATCCCATGTATCCAGTGCCAATTGCCAAACACAGCAATATAATCGACAGTCGTATTCCAATTTTTCCTATCAGCCCATTAATCTTAATATTAGCTAAACTGTTCCTAACTCGGCATGAAGATGTGATGTCACGTCTGAGGTGTTATTCCATAGATCAGCTGTGCAGCTTTATTTACTTGTCTACTACATTCAACAAAGTATGGCAAATTTGGCAATATTGCTGCTTTCACTGCATGTACAGTGAGCCCATAGATAGAAATAAAACATTACCACAAATGATATGCATTGTAAAACATTCCTGTATAATTACAGAGAGAACAGGGGAAATTGTGTACTTTTCATGTTTTATCAAGTTTTTTCATGTCATTATCCCATTAATATGGAAAAACAGTTTCATTAAGTTAAGCAGATGGGTATCTATTTCCACTTCCGCGAAAGTGCTTTTTCAACTTTAAAGCAAATAACTAAAATATAATATTTTAAAACAGAGAATTGGTTTAAGTGTATGGGAGAGAATCGGTAAAAACTTTTAAATTTTAAACTGGTCAACAACACAATTACAATTGACAGTACTACCGCTCTTTCTCATCTGACTTGTTAGCTCAATTAGACCTTGTGCCAGCAATACCAAGGTCCCTGGTTCGAATCCTGAATGGCAAGTTATTTTTTTTTCACTGACTAAATAAAATGATTAAATAATTTTGTGACATATCAGATTATTTACAGGACACTATTTTGTGGGATGCCCAGAAATTTTGTTGCAGAGGTTTTCCTGTCATTTTTCTTTCTTTCTTTCTTCTTTTTTTTTACAGTATCGTCATTTTGCTAAGGTAGCATTGTCTCCTATGGATTGGTGATGTCAATGTAAGGCAAACTTAGATAATATCAGACTTGGTCAGAATGGAATATCTTATTCTATATAAGAATATCTCATTCTATATAAGAATATATCTCATTCTATATTTAAATATGCTTCTTAGCATTTGATTTTTACGAAGTATCCGTAAAGGTAACATTTTATTTTTGCTAAGTATCCATATTTTCTGAATCAGAATGCACAAAATTTTATTTTTACATAGTTTGAAATAAGATGATGGTAATTAGTCCAATGTAAAAGCAAGAGATTTGCAAATTCACCTTGCCGTGAAATTTCAATGCATCAGATTAAAATCATGTCTTTTTATCCCTACATCTAATTCAAATACTATTCTCAAGTACATATTTCAGCAAGGTGATCTGATTAAACCCAATTGAAATAGAATACTCAGCATTAACAATAACATTTACTTCCATCAGCTCAAATTCACCATAATATCAGTAGGCACTTCAATCACCTGTTACGTAATCGGTGAACGAAATCACTACACAGAACTTGTGTACGTGTGTTCAACAGGTGAATTTTTTGTTATTTTACCAAAATATTTATTTTCAAGCTCTGCCTGTATGGATCTTTTCAATCTTTGAATATGTTATCGAATCATATTTTCTCCCAAATGTCCTAA
>JXSR01S000201.1:23096-55389 GCA_000969725.1 Ophiothrix spiculata
CATCTGTTCTCCAATATAGGGCGACCCAACTGCATAAAAATCGTAATATCTCCGCAACGGAAGGTCCGATTTCAAAAATTCAAAAAGATTTTTAATGCTGAAAGTTCATTCTTTCATCATATAAAGAAATATTGTGCATTTTTAGTTGGATAATTTTTGGCCTGAAGTGCCTAATATCAGAACATGAAAAACCTGCTAACATTTCCCAACCTGTTCTTTCACAAAGCAAATACTGTAACATATGATACCAGCTTTATGACCTAATAGCAAGAGTGGCACATGTATAGTGGAAAGAAATTCTACACAAACGATGATCAATTTTGATTAAAAAAATCAGGTGACTTAATTTGGTTAACATTATTATCTATATGACTATGATTAAATACCAGATTAATATAAATTCTCCATAATTTTGAATATGAAAAATAATGACATTTCAAAAAGAAGTTCAATTTTTAGTTCAAAATTGATCTTAACCCAGCTACAATTGACTCTTTTCTCCTGTCGGTGTCACATGTTGGCAATGACTACATGTAAGCTTATGTTGCCTACATGTTAGCTGGCTAGGTCAATTGTTCATGTCAAATTCATTCAGAAATGACGACAAACAAACCAGAGGCTAGCGCATCACGTTGTCTGGCCGAGCCGAGGCTATTCACCTCGAGAGAGATGCCATTTTGTAAAGAATGTACTGTTACATTATCAGTAATGAATATTGGTATCGGTGTGAGGATATCTGCCGCAAACACTCCATCGGAACTAAGCCATTTGAATGAATTGAGCAAGTGGTTTCTCCGATATCGGAAATAGATGATTCCAAGTACAGCTTGCACTTTGTATCCTGTCTCAAATTCAGTCAAGTGTTTTTGACCTTAATTTTTTATCATGTAAATGCAAAAAATGAATAGAAACATTTATTACTAATTTCAGAATGCCCATGGTATAAATATATTAGGCCAAAAAAAGAAACAAGTTTGTTTCTGGTAACCCGCGCGCATTTCCCGCCTTATTTTTTTTTTTTTTTTCATATTTCGTATCAAAAATAAATTTTTAATTTTGATAAATAAAACAATTCTGTAAAAAAGCTTACTGGAGACTTGCGTAAAAAACTTAATTACAATTAATCGTTCTTTTGTGAGAGCCAGCGAAATATTTAGCGCTTCTATATAAGATACTGGCTCGAAATTATGGTCCACAAACATATTACCCGATGCAGAATTTACAGTCATTTACAAACATTTTTTAAGCTTTCTGAATGTATCTAAACTTCATGAAAGCTTATATATATTCATCATATAGACCACCAAGTTTGATGACTGTACTCATCAGAACGATTTTTTGACAAATTTGCACTTTTCACAAAACAGAAGTATTATTCTAAATCCTCCACACCAGTGTGTTTTATACATATCCAATTTTGTAGTAGTATAAAGTATCTCTACGCAAGCAATCTCCTAACATGCATGTAAACATCTTTAAATTTCAACAGACCCATCAAATAGCCGATGAACTTGGTTCCTAGCAACTTAACCAGCCACAAAATACCACAAATAATCTCAAGATTGGTAATATATTCAAAATGAATCTGTAAGTGTCTCAAAGAATGACAAGATAAACTCAGCAAAACCTCTTCAATTCTTACAAAATTCAACAATAACCATATAATTTGTAATTGACACTTATTGATAACTGTTTTCTTCACCAAAAGTGATACATTAATTACTGGTAGAGATTCAAAAGAGCTATTAGATTAGCGATTGAACATGAGTAACGCACAGCAAACATGCACTCCAATCTACTCCAGCCTTCTTCACAGGATTTAGATATTTCACATTATTATTTCACGTTAAAATATGACTTGATTCGCTCTTCACCTTCAAAACTTATTCATTATTCAGTTGGTCAGTGAAGACTGTATATTTAAAGGCCACATGAATAGCTGCTGTATAATTTTTATTCAATCAGAGAGAAATTAATAATCATGAAAATTTGTACTTATCCAGTGTTGAGTTATAAATCTCCAAATTGGCTCACCAATAAATGAAGTTTAATCATCAATAGGGTCAATTTATACCCAGTCTCCAAACAAAATGTTCGCTACCAAATATTTAGTTGTGACGTCAAACTATGGGCGACCATAGGTGTTGTTTGTTTTAGAGACCTTTCTTGATTTCACATGTTTTGAGTTATGTATCAATTTTGGATTTAGACACCGTTATAGGTTTAACATACTCTTTTGGGTATTCTAAACACCTTTTTCATTGTAATAGACACCCTTATCAATTTTGTAGACACCTTTCTCTTGTTTACACTTATGGCCACCCATAGTTTGACGTCACCACAAAATGTTCGGTAGCAAAACAAATTATTGGAGGCTGAGTATAAATTGACCCATACAATATGATGAAAAATCTCTGGAAGATCTGATGATGTATTAAAGAATGTTAGGAGTCCAGTTTCAGGTTTAATATTTATCATGCAACTTTTAATGAGTGCTTGCTTTATGTAAAGTGAGATTAGGACATTGGTAGGGAATAGTGGCTTCTGATCTCTCTATTTTGGTAGAACTGTTAATTCAATCAATTCTACTAATTATCAATAAATAAGTTCAATTTATATTCTATCTCACATACTTATATCTATTGATGTTGTATGCAGTAGAGCTCACAATGGTCATATAACATTGTTTTTACACCTTAAGTTTGATCAAAGAAACTTAGGAAATCTAGGAAGACTTTAGAGAATCATATCTGACAAACTTTCTGACCAAAGTAATAAAAGCAAACCATAGACTTTGATAAGTTACTACTAAAAAAATGCACAAGATTAAATCCGTTTGGTTAAACTTTATCTTGAATCAAATTGAGTTCGAATTTAAGTTTTTTCAATAAGGATTGCTTCCAAATCTTGATGACCAAGACACAAGAAAAGGACACTGGCCAGTAGGATCAGATTTAATTTGATACTAATATTACAAAACCATGATAGCAATGAAGATTGGAAAATCAAACAAAAAATAAATCATTCAATTTGTCCATCTTTTGTCCAATTTCAATTTTAAGATTGTCAAGATAAACATCAATCTATGATGAGGACAAAGTTATCTCCTGGTTAATATTGACTTAGAAGTAATGAATATTGGAGCAATTTAATCAAATGTTTTTCTTTTCATGATGGTGAATGGCCTGTTATGGCCAGAGATAATCCATAATGCCCAACAGAATGTCAGAATGGTGGGAGAAAAGCAGCTTTGGCATTAGGAGACTATTAAGCTTAATATTTTACTTCAAATGCTCTTAAACATCCTATTAAGATCTCTTAAACCAAGAATAGGCCATCCTTTATGAAAAATCCATGCTAATATCTTTTATACAATTCTCAGCTTGTTTCTTAAAGACAAGTTAGCTTAACAGGTTGGTGTATATTGACCAGCCAGCCTTACACAGGATAACGCAGCGTGCGAGAGGCTGTAGTTGGAGTATGTTTCGTATATCAGCGTGAGTGTGTTACCTGGATGTGATTGTTGCCAATACCTCCAGGCGTATAGGCATTTCATTTCAGATGTACTTGATGTTTCAATAATGCCAAAATGTTCACTTCTGATTGAACATAACAAATTTGGCCAGATCAACATAGTAATTTGTTTGGCATGCTAATTGTGTTGCATTTACTCTGATATGATGTATCATACCGTGAATATGGCAAAAGGGGACATATTTGATTAACTGAGTCTCGTAACATTTTTTTCTTATTTGAAAATGCCAAATGGAATACAAATTGAGCTTTCAGGTCAAATCGTACACATCCCATGTTCATACATTTTGACAAAAATCAAGGTCTAAGACCATCTCTTAGAAGAACGCTTAATATTTATTATGGCCGGTGACCAAGAGCTATTGGTTTCATGATTTGACAAATATAAAGAAAATGTCATTTAAAATGAACCATTTTAAGGATAGGTGTTTTATCAACTTTCTTTGCATGTAAGTGACATTATATAGTTGGCTTGCTTGAAAATGTCAAAAATGTATCATCTTCTAAGCACTTTCCTTTATCTCTATGTTTAGTTTTGGATATTTTTATAATGTGGCTCATCCAAGGGACATTATGGTTCACTGAATCTTTTAACCCTGAACTTGAAAGAAAACATCACAAAAAATGACTCACTTTGCCATTGGAAATGTGCTATTACCATGACAACCATTATTCATCATGTATCGGTATCTATTTTTTGATCAAAAACATCGTGGATCATTTTAAGGGCACTTATGGTCCACTGAGCCAGCCTATGATTCAAGGTCAGAGTCTGCAATTCACAGATTCATATCGTCATGTATTAAAAGTGCAAGAAAGTTGTATCTGTAATAGCTACCATTTTTAAATAAATTTGTATTGCATGCGTTATAATGTCTACTCTTGTGTCAATGCCTCTCAAAATAGTTCTTTAGATGATGGTGTCATCTGAAGAACCATTTCAAGAGCCACTGACATATGACAAGAAATTTTCAAGTTTCAATGCATATTTCACATTCTTTTAACAAGGTACTAAATAGACATAACTTATGGCAGCCATTGTAGATACAACTTTCTTGCACTCACATGACGACCTATACAGAGTTTTACAGATCAGGATGTTGGCTACGGACACATCAACGGAACTATTTGCAACAAAGTCCTTGCAGCTATTTTGACAAGATGCTATATGGATATGAACTTATGTAATAATGCTTTTTGTGTATGTTCTTTCTCTATCTACGTCTATACATAAATGCGACTTAAAAATAACCAGAAAATAACCAGCTGAAATAGTTAATAAGTCACAGTAGATTTAACAATAGTTTTTTGAGAATCAGTGGCTGGTAACAAAAGAATTTCACTCGATTAACAAATCAGATCATAAAGGCTTTAAAAATGAAAAATCAAAACTAATATGACCTTGGATGTTTCTCACAAATGGTTAAAACAATAAGTTTGAAAACCCGGGGGTCAAAAACAACTTAGAACAAATAACTTAAAGTTGATAATTGTGATGTCTATCACAAAAAAAAGTTGTAAAGTTGACTTTCAACATTTCATGTTTTGGAATACTTGCAAAAACCATGTTGAAAGGATTGAAAATGCACCTCGATGAACTGCAGCCACAACCACAAGTCAAGTTCAAGTTGCTGATGGACGGTCACAAATGTCAACATATGCAAGTACTATGTAAAGCTTTGGATGACAATGCTCCCAGGCAATGTTCAATTCATTAATGCGAGCATCAAAGGCAGTCTTGAGCCTACACTCCTCAAAGTCGTCAGGCATTTAATGTCAACTTGACGTTGAATCTTAGATGAGCAAAAATAAGATCATGAAATTTTGACAAATTTTTTGTTGTCCACAGTGAATCCCTAATCTACACATAAGTAACTGAAGGTTAGTGGTAAATCTTAACCAAATTCTATTATTTCAAGGTAGATCTGCTCCTAGATGTTAATGAATCTTCAGGAACCTAAATTATTATTTTATTTTATTCATTTTTTGATATGGATCTCCACCCTATGTTTACATTGTAATGTTAATGAGATGTGGATCTTATGTCGGATGTTCAAAACCAAACGTAAATACAACTGAAGGTTCGAGGCGGGTATGTTCAAGATTCATTTTAACACTTGCATGAATCTGTACCAAATGACTTCATGCAGTCTCTGACCTTCCCCTATACTATCCAGTATCCATCACAAGTTTGTTACATCTGTCACAAATGTTGTATCAAAACCAAACCACAATACCCAGGTACCCAGATTTAATTGAACTTCCAACAAGTACTTTTTTTATTCTCATTTACACTGTGAAATATTGAAGGGTTAATATCGCTTCTATATTTAACACCTAATTCTAGATGAATTGATACATTTGAACATCCCTGTTTTAACAAGTTTCCTCCCATTCCATTCCAAACATCACAACATGCCTCAATTTCTCATCCATATCCATACCATCCTTCCTAATTTGTATCTCTTCCAAACACAAACTACACGTCAAGGTCACCGAATATAACCAAGAGAACTTAGTTGTCTAAGCATGAGGCTAAGTTCAATGTTCGCCGGTAACCCATGTTGTATGAGTCGTCACCCACCTACCATGCATGTTGATTTCATTTCAAGCCGCTGCTATCTCATGTCAGATTCTAACTATGTTAAATTGAGCTCGACATCTGTTTCAACATGCACTATTATTACATTTATCTGACTAACTGTACAATATGTGTACAACAGACACAAATATCATCGCAGCATACAATAATCCAATCCAGATCATCTAATTTGGAATATCATTATTCGTTCAACTACCCAATCCTAATCTAAATACTTGTCCATTGCAATCGGAGTAACTCTAACCATACTCAATAACCATGTATGGCTATGGTTACAGCACGTATATTCACAATAGAGCACAGATAAGATACCTTTGATTACATACTTTCAACAATGCTAACACTACGAAAGGATTTTCATATCTGAAACCATATTTTCAGAGAATATATCTAAATATTTGACAAAAAGAAATGTGCTATGCCACATGTGCAATGTGTGAGCATGGTATATCTACAGAGTGATATTTGTGAGTAAAATGTTCCGATTATCAGCATATCAAGCATTTGGGTATCCAAGCTCTCCATCTAATTTCACTTAGACCATGATATGATGATGATAATTAATAAAAGTCTTACAAAATCTTTGAGGTACATGTTTACATTTTCATTTTCAATCATTGCCATTCAAATTCAAACCCATAAACACTGAATAAACAATTCAACGATAAACCTATTACTAACTTTACCCTCAGATCTGTCAACTCATCCTTCAAAATTAATTTTCTTCCATTAGTTAACTATTAAATCACATATATTAACACGAAAAAATTGAGCAGACAACATTTCAAATGTACCTCTTTTCAATTCCTTTTTATAACTGGCTACCTAAAGGAGCACATTTATTTAACCAACCAATCAGAAAGTATCTTAGATAGCCAACGCTTGTACCAAGTGGGTTAATACTTAATTTCTTCCAAGATCAAAAGCAACTAAGGATATCACATTTGAATTACTCAGAGATATTTTGCATAATTGAACATACAAGTACTAGATAAAAACGCTTTGCTTGCCTGACAAGCCTTACTTGATATTTTTGATCAAATTCAACACTATCCAAACTGTCAAATTAGTCGTTTCAAACCATAATCAAGTCGATATGATCTAGATAATTTACTTCAAAGTGTTCATTTGCATCACTTGACATTATTACAAAGTACATCAATTTCCTGATTCTGAAATATTTATTTTTGAAAAGAAGATATTATTCCCAGAATTTCTGTCAGAATAAGTGACCAAAATGTTGAATATTGACACTTTTAAGCAGACAGTCCATCTCACACAAAGTACTACAAAATGTAATAAACAATATTTCAATATAACACATAACAATTTTCAAACTTGATATTATGTAAAAAAAAGTTTCACTCTAAATAGTGTTAGTGGTGATACATTTTATATTTCCGAGAGAGCCATTGTTTATGATCCTTTAATTTCCATGGGTCTAATTTATCAAAGGCAAACTTCACAACAGTTAGACACGTTGCCAAAAAGGTATTTCAGATCTTGAATTTGTCCTTTAAAATGAATTCAACCGATGATCAGGTATTTTGTAATTGTAACATAATTCAAACGAGTCATGCATGACAGAACAGTCCCTCAATCAAAAATGGGTTTTAATTACAGTCCTGTCTTTTATCTTTGTCTAATTAATAACGGCAGATCATTTTAGTAGATTGGATTTTACTCAGCAGAGCAGAGATCCTATTTATGCGAAAATGTGGCACTGCTTTCAAACTCATTTTACCATGTCGACCATTGACATTATCTAAGGCCAATCTTCGGTCAACCAATATTAGCACAGCAATTTCAATTGAGTTTTGAATGTTCGCTATGCTGAGTACACCTCAATATCAGATTAAGTGAAATCAGACATAAGCATTACTATTATGTAAGCATGGTAAGGGTAGTCTTGAGATTTGGATATTCAGAAACGAGAACTAAGTGACCTGCAAGTTTTGGTTTTTGCTCAATTTTATGGAAAATGTTAGATCCTTGGCATGATTTGAGGGTCCCTACTCCCATCTTTGAGACCAGTTTATTCAACAATCATCTCCCAATAATTAAGATGTTAAAAATGGGTGTTTTGAACCCCTTGGATCTGAACCCTGGCTTCTCATATCCTGAACCAGTGTCAGCATTTGGATCTTATATTTTATCCAGTCTATGATGTAATTGGAAAAGGTTTTCTTGAATTTCTGGAAAAGTCTTTATAGTTTTAAAAAGCAGCACTAGTTCAATGATTGAGGCTACAACTCTTACAACAAACAGATATTGTTACACAAATTGTATTTTATAGTTTGTTTGGGTAGAATTGCTTTGATACAGTTCAATTTTCTTATCATGGATGCAGTTCCACATGAATTTTTAGAACTGATTAATTTTCTCCACCAATGGTCAACAGAAGTGTAGCTGAACGTTATTCATTGTTCATACGTATACACGATTCTCAGGTCATATTTTTGATGAGATGATTACTTTGACCATCCTATGTAATGTGCTTGCTGCTTCTGCGTATATGATGATGTACATGCTAAGGATGTTGTGCACCTCACATTTTGACTATTAATGTCGACGATGATCAACATTATATAAAAGATGGCAAAAGAATAATATGTCCTATTCCTGTTTATCAACTTCCTTATTTTATTTGGTATATTTGGACATCCCTTTATTCTATTGTTTTCCTGCCCAAATGTAATAGATGAATAACAATAATTAGAATTAAAAAATAATGTATTATTTCGTAAAAAAATGTCAAAAATTTTACAATCAAATGCCAAGATTTCAGTGTATTTGGTCAAGAGCAACGAGGTGTAAAACCAAAGAGGTCATAATAAGTCCAGTAATCGTCAAAAATGTACACTGCTGAACTATTTCGACATTACGTATGTTTTTCAATTCCGAGATATGCGTGAATAATCTGATACCAATTTGACACCTGGGTGGACGGAAGCACATGAAAGTGAGTCCAAGGTTGCCACACATATCCCCTAGGTTCAAACCCATTAACTTACAATGCTTGGCCTGGGCCCATATTCTTAAATCTTGCTATCACTTATTAGCAACTACAAATCATTTAACCATTGTTAATTCAGCAAGTAAGCAATAGGTTAGTTGTCGACTAGAGTTAGCAGCGTTTCATGAATAAGGGCCCAGATAATGAGAGTCATGAGTTCAAATCTTGAGTGATGTGTGCAGTGTCCTTGAGACCGATATCAACTATCAGGTGCTACTCCCCATTCAGTATACTTTGATCAACACTAAATAGATGGGAATTATGAGGCTTTTCTTCATCCACAAGAAAACATACTCCCACTTACACATGCACCGTAGATACAGATGCGCGAGTCACACGTTCGACGCGCAATGCATCTCCTACAATTATTCACGTATATATGTATCAATTCACGATGTGAAAAGGCCCGTCTATTTGGTGTTGACCAAAGTATAGACAAATAGATATGAAATTGATCAATGTCGAGAAGGTAACAGGATCAATGTGAAGGAGGTGTAGGATCCCTCACTGCAATATATGCTGTAGAAGTGATATCCCAGGCTATCAGTCCAACATATTTACATAGATCATATCATCAATACAAATTCCTAGCTCAAAAAGCACTCAATCACCACAAAGTGTGAAACTACAATCGCTGTGAGAAATGTGTAAAGTTTGGACTGTTTGCTACAAGATCACTTCCACAGCAAAGGGTGGAATCCGAACCAATAGACCATTTTTGTATGTACCATACTGCTTCTTGTAAGTACCATAAATATGTGAGTTTCTGCTCAAGCAACCATTACTAGGTTGTGAGCATGACGTCTTCTGAGCACAAGTTGTAATGGTCGCTTGCACAGAAACTCAGATTTACGGTAGTTTCAAATGCATTATGGGACATACGAAAGTGGTCTATAGTTGTGAAAGAGAGATGGACACTCCGGCCAGTGCAAAAACAGATAGTCCCCTTCATCGTTACCTTCTCGAAACACGCTTCATTTTGGCGATACCCACCTTCTTTTGACATTCCCACCGCCAGACATTTCTTCCACCGACATAACTGGCATTGGTTCCTTGTGTATAATGATATATCACATTGTCCATTGTTTGAACATGTGTAAGATTCATGCTGTGTGAGGCTCCGCCTGAAAAAACCCTGGTGAGAGAAAACAAAAGGAAGAGCATGTCAGTAAATAATGATGACTATGTTTGAAAAGCAATGTTTGTGTTATCATTAGGAAGCATGACTCCTTGATGTTGCTTCATTTATTTCGCATCTGGTTCCAAAAATTAAGACAGTGGGTGGGGAACTTATGTTTAATATTTGGGACATGCACCAGATCCAAAATCTTGGGAGTCCCTAAAGACATTAAAGCATGTATAAAATACAACAAAACTCAAAATTTCATGAGTCCGGGATGCATTTTGGTGAGTGCGGGACTCAGATATGCAGCCTAGCGCTAAGCTGAGCCTGTATCTACTATTCACAATTAAAACTATTGTAGTTTTGAATAGTATTAAGAACTCGAATCGACAGACGTCCACTAATTGATCCCTCTACAAAGATGTTTAAATTGAATTGATCAAATTCAGAATATTTCTGATACATTTTCTAAAATCAAAAATTGAAGTAGACAGGTTCAAATCCTTGCTGCATTATACATAGCTATTGGTAGTGCAACCATAAGAATCTGGACTTGCTCCCATTGACTCCGCTCCATGTCAACAAATCCAGCACCAAAATAGATCATGGAATTACCTTAGATTAATTTTGATTGGTGGGAGTATGGCAGAATTGGTCTTATTGCTTGATAGCTGACTGAAGCTGAGTTTATACTCCTGCGTCTGATCATAAACCTCATACTGGTAGGTTTTGTGTTAATGGAGGGGACCTCCCCCCTACGAATGTACATAATCAGACAATTCAATTACAACTCATGGTTATTTTACCTTGAACTCATTTGCTTATGCTTCAGTGCTATCACAAATTCATGTTTACATTTTCAACTTTTCTTTTGTTCAATTATGTTATTCCATTCGTTGTATTACTCTCAAGTGGGTGGTTCTTGGACGGGTAGTCCACTTTTCCACATTGTATGACCGAGTATTACCCCAATATTCACACTTTATCAGACACCGCATCTTTTCGCTCGAAACGCTGCCCTTGATATTTCTGTTTCGTTTTGTTTGTTTGCATAATATTGGCTAGGTCTTTCAAAATTTCTTTCAAATTTGGGAAAATTGACATGTATGACTACCGGTGGAATGCCAAACATGATATACGTTTGAAAAGCAGGATGGTCGGGCTTTAAATCCTGACCCATTTTGTAGGTCTCTAGTTGTACTGATGAGCAGAAATACTTAATATCAAATCCTTTATAATCAGTTAAAGGAGCATAGTAAATTTTTCAAAATTTATTTTTCAATTTCATTTGAAAGATTACCGCTAGAGGTTTCAGATTCAAATTTCAGCTAAATCAATCCAACCATTTTGATTTTACAAGCAATCTTGTATTAAATGCCTATACTAGATACAAGTAAAATTTTGGTTACCAAAATCTTATAAAGTTAAAGCAATTGGACCAATTCCTTTAGGGGTTAAAATGTTTAATTCGATATAATCCTCTCTAATTTGGATTGATGATGCAAATAAAATAACCTACCATATAATGGTAAATTTTCTCAGGAAAGCACTAGTTTCAGTATTTGTTTTACATTTCCTTAGTAGAGTATTAGATAAAAACAAAGGTAAGCCAACTTTTATTACAAACATTTTGAGCAGGTATAGCATTTCAAATAAAATATCATTGGTTTTGATCCTACAGTTTCAATTATGAAAAAGTACAAAATCTATTTGTAAATTTTCAACAAGATGCTGGCAAAATGGTTGAAAAAACAATAAATAATAAAAAAATAAAATATAAATATGAATCAATAAAAATGTACTTCTCTGCACTTATTGTATTCTTTACTACTTCAGTGAAATATGAAGATTTCCTTTTTTTAAAGTCAACTTTTCTGAATGGTAGAATGCATGTGGAGAGTTTAAATATGCAAAAAAGTATGAATTGGGGTATACATATGGATTAGGCCCACTGATTTTAACTGTACAAGTGATTGAAACCCTGACAAATTATTTACCAGATACTCTCAATGAAGTATTAACTAAAACACATGTATCAATTTTCTGTTCTGAAAATGTCAATATGTAAACTAACTTTTTCATCTAAAATTAACAATTTTGTAAACTACAGTTTTGAACTAAGTCATAGTCCAATTTGCAACTACAAATGCACAGCAACAGCAAAAACAATAGGCTAACACAACATTCAACTGTTTAAAAATGTCTCTGTCATTTAGTCACAAACCTGTCAGTGACATTTTGGTCCACTTGCAAACAAACAGGAAAATGATTGGGTACATCTGTCACTTCAAGTGTCACTGATTTGCTGGAAATGGTGACAAAAGCTCACTAAACAATGAGTCAAAATCATGCCTTTCCAGTCTTCAAGTGAATGATTAAAAACTGAGTAATACTTAATGCTACTGGGTTTTTTCCCAAAGATTTCCCCTTTCTAAGGTACGGGTCATCACATATAGGAAATATTACTATAAAAGGTTTTGGTTATCCCATTTATAATTGTAAGAGCCTAACTCATAAGTTGATTTGATATTTTACACTAATTTAGGACGGGTCACTCAGAAATGTATACACATATCGCAAGGTCGCTGCTTTGAAAACCGCATTATCTAGATAAAATAATTGCTATTTTAAGCATTTGATCAATTAAATCAATCAAATTTTATTGCTTTTTACGTGAATGTCATTACTTAGCATGAAAGAGTCAATTGATTTTAATAAAGAAAATGTTATGAATTAAAAAAGCTAACAAATATGGTGATGGATCATAATCAAATCAAATATTAAAATATTCTTTCCACAATATGTTTAATGCAATCAGCATATATTTTAAACCAACTACAAGACATAATTCTTTTCACAAAATAGAATTTAGAGGAAATAAAAAACCTAATAACTTATATAACGTGTTGGCCTGGTCTTGGCATTGAAGCACTATGCACGCACCGAGAGCTAGCCGGCTAGCGAGTAATTACTAGCGATGCCATTGAATTGTCTCATCTCCCTGCATCAAAGTTGCACAGGCTAATTGAGCTCGGCTGGTACACCTCAATTTTTAGTAAGGCCCTGCAGCGCCGGCGGTCACTCAACCAGGTTACCGACCGTGCAGGAAAATACTTGGCGAGTTTTTCTTTGGGGAGTTGGACTGCAATAGAGTATAGATGTTGAGTTGTTTGAAATTGATGAAAAATTTTTTGTGATTGTGGCAAGTGTTACCTGAAGTAAGCATCTTGGTTTGTTTTGGATAAATATCAATGTCTTTCTCATTTGATGCTGGACTTGACTATGGCCAACTATCACTGTCCAAATAGTCAGTAATGGAGTCTTCACAAGCTCAACTTTGTTACTGTATTCCTGAAGCATATATTATGTAACCATCCAACACAAACTCTAAGTAAGGCCTCCATTTTTCCGCCATGCGGAAAATGGACAAAAATCATGGAAATGACGAGTGTAACATGGAAAATATAAAATCATGTAATGCAGAAGAAAGAACCTTAAAAACAGTAGTAATTTAGGAATAAACCAAATATCTAAATGATTAAAACTAATATTCAAGTAAATGATACCGTAATCAAGCATGAAAACAATGTTTTATCACCTAGCCATCCCCACTCCCCCTTACTTTTAGTCTTCTTTCTCACTACCTTTTGACTACGGCTGCACCATTTCACTGAGGCCAAACAGGCTACCATCTATGGTGTTAATATGTATGATTTTGTGTAAAGCGGAAAATCCAAGAATCTGTAAAATCACAATTCCTCATAACTATTGTGCATTTTCCTGTATTTTAAAATAAAAAATGCAGACTTTAGCAGAGAATCCAGGTGTATGGTCAAATATCAGTGCAAGTAAAAGTAAAGGGAAATGCCTATATGAAAACAACAGTGTCCATCTATGTTTTGGAGCTACTGAACTGGACTCCATATTGCTATGAGGAGACTGTCACACCTTCACCTGAGTCTGTCTAAGAATCGGAAGCTGAAACTGCTACATCATGCAAATATCTCACATCAAGGCAACTCATCTTTCAAACTCAACTTAGTAACGTCTCTCCAAATGTTCCCTCACTATTGCCAATCTCCCTCCAGGTGTACGCGTACTTACTTAAGCCATCACAACCAACAGAAAGTCACGTCTTGCCACTCAAAACTCAGACTAACAAATTGATATTTCTTGTGTGCGCAGAAAGGGGGTAGATTGCTCTCAAATAACAGCAAAATTGTTTAATTTAATACAGCTCTATTATCCACTCCCAAAGTCAAAGCAACATAACAGTGCAGTTATAAGACGGCATAATATAACCTAGGGTTGCCAATGACATGCCAATATCACCCTATTAAATCTTTGGAATTTGGAGATGCCTTTTTTTTCATAAGTTAATTAAATAATGCTTACTGTGATGATGATTTTTGATTTTGGCATGGTTGGCTTTTTCTTTGCCTGGACTCTGCGAGGTAAGCTTTAAGGATTCTGAAAGGCATCCCATTTCAAGTCAATTCTGAAAGGGCTTTTTTAGAAGGCAATTACCAAAGTCCATGGGCCTCCAAATTGACAAAATTTACCAAAAAGTGTCCCTGGGCCACGGGTGGCTTGGTATAGGTGGACATGGGATTGGGATGCGAGAGGTCCCTGGTTCGAGCCACGGTGGGGTGGAAACCACCAATTTTTGACACATTTATTTCTGAGGAATACGAAAAGGGGTAGGTAAGAGGTTAGGGTTAAAAAAAATAATTGTTCAAGCAACCAGTTGTTTTATTCTTGACTTTGCTGGTGTTTTTAGGAAGCCATTTGTACAGTCAATTGCTAACTTGTGGTGTGGTGCATACCATGTTGATTTAATAATTTGACATCATACATTTTTACACTTTAAAAGGGTGTAATATCATCAAAATGCTAGATATATTGGAAAATTACAAATCACGATAAACAGTAATGGTCAACCAGTTACTCAAGGATTTTACGCTCTCAAACATGTCACTCTCTGAAATCATCTCGCAAAGTTTCCTCACTCTTCACCACAGGCTCCCTCATTGCATAATCATTAATGTCTGATCGCTGCTTGCCGATGGTCACATGTAGCCAAAGACATGACTTAATTACCATATAGATATTATACAGAGCACCATTTTTTCTCAAGACTGTAAATTAGCCTAAAGCCAACTAATCATATATAATTTCGCAACATGAATGTTGGTTATAATGTTTGGCATAAAGTAGCCTCTAGACACAGCTAACCTTGACCGCAGCTTGATTACAAAGTAATGGTGGGCTAGAGTTACAGCTCCAACATAATCAGGTGAAAATTAGCGCAACAAACACGGTATGTAATCTCAACATGAAAACAGCTAAAGATGTTGGAAAAAATAGCCCCGAGCTAAATCGAGCTTTGACCAAATATGATTACAACGAATGTGGCACAAATATTTGGTGTAAATAGCCCGTTTTGTTATTATAATCTAACCGGTTACTAATTGTATCTAATTAATCGAGCTTAGAATTTAACAGTCCAATTAATCCATTGATGGATTATAAAATTACACAAAGTGAATTGAGTACGATTATTGCAAGAGCTTCCGAAACCGTTACCAAAACAGAATCAAAGGTATATTCAATATGATACATGTGTAATATATAATAAGGCAGTTGGGTGTAAGAAAGAAACAATTATAATTGCTGGTAAACTAAAACAAATAAACATTTTATGATAGGCATAAATTGTAAAACTTTGGTGATGTCTATACGGTATATATACCTAACATGTGATTTTTCAACAAACGCACAAATCCATAATTCTAAGACAGCACCTCAGGAAGTAAACAAACACACTCTAGTACGGTACAGCCTACTCGTGTCTCGCAATCTCCATATCACTATCAAACTCATATCTCCAGACATAAAAACATGACCGTAAGCATTTGGATTTGCCCCCTACTTAGCCAGCAAGGCCATTGCATCGCTAATTAAAATCATAACAAGGGTTGTCGACCTAAAATACACCTACTCCACACACCTCCGTATCCGAGATCTTGGCCAAACACAACTACTTCTCATCCAGCTAATAGACTGGGGTACTCCATCGTATTTGTACAATAAATATCTGGCCTAGTACAAGATGATTTTGGAGTGATATCTGGCGTGTTTTATATTCCACGCTGTTATTCCCAATCCTAATGGGGCATGGTAAAGAGCCTATCAAAGCGAGCATGAAATTGATAACTCGTACGAAAAATTGGCGAGAACATTAACAAGCGCGTAGAGCAATGCTAGGGATTACGTAGTCATGTTTCTTGCTAGACTTGATCATGTTAGTATGATGAGTACATTGCTGGTGAGGGGAGTGGATGTCCTCACGATAGATTGCATTACCTAAATGATCAGATTACTAATTAACTTACAATACTCATGAACAAACACAAGAGAAGATATTGTGTGTATCCCATCATGCATTGCTTCCTATTTGAAATTTTGTACAGGATGTCATGTGAGTAGTTAGTGATGAAATGTACCCAGAATGCAATATTACAACAATTAACTTTGATTTAGGGACATTTCATCATTAACTACTCACATGATTTCATACACAAACAATCCTATAGGAAGCAATGCATGATGGGATACAGACAATATCTTTTCTTAACAAACACGGTTGGAAGGGGAAATCTTAAAGGAAAACTGGTTCCTGCAAAACTTTGTGTGCTGTTTCAATGGGTAAGAATGACAATTTGAAATACACAAAATGTGAATATATATTTGAATGAAACAGAATGTTTAGTACCATGAGCTATATGCAGGGGCAGCGTGATCCCTCCCTCCTCTCCCAGAGGTCACAAAAGACAAAGACAAATAAGAAAACATTCCACAAAGTTGTCAACATGAAACACTGGAATAATGGCTACCTCAGGAATGGGTTACTATTGTTATCCATCATACATAAATTTTACAAAGTCCTATTAAAAATGACGACTAAAACATCTTTGGAAGAAAAAGCCAAAAATAAATATTATTTTTATGAATATTTTACAACAGTATATTTATGTGGTCATCAGTTATGAAACACAGACCCTTCTCGAAAACATCACGTGTAACCATAAAAAGAAAGAATCCATCTGAATCAATCATGGAATAAGTATTAAGCATTCGCATCAGGTGTAAGATTTTACTCCGTAGCAAAATATATGCCTTCAATATGCGCACAATCAGCACATAAATATAGAAATAGCAGTTGTCATTGGCATTCATTTGCAGAAAGACAATAAAATGTCAAATTAAAGATGGTTCTAAATTGAATTTTTCACCCAGTCAAGCAGTTGATGTTATTGTCACTAATGACACCGTGAATTGGTTGTCTCTTGATTTGTTGTTGTATCGTAACATAAATCTGTAGCAGAAATACCCTCAGGGTTATACTAAAAGTCAAGTTTAATACGATTAAATCAATTCAAAATAACAGAGAATTTGTTTATTGCACTGTAGTATAGAAAGCAAACAATGACAGAACATGTTATTGAAACTTATCAGGTACACATCTAGCTTAGTAAAGTGAACATAATACTGCCTCATAAAACATGGCGGCATTGACCTTGAGAAATAACAAGAAGCAGTCTCGTTCGTCCAACCGCTGTCGGTCGTCCATATTTTTTAACCCTTCCATAAAATGTGCCCCATCATTAGCTGAACACTAGCAATTCATGTACAGGAAAACCTGCTTAACATAGAGAAAATGCGATCGGGAAT
This sequence comes from Ophiothrix spiculata, assembly GCA_000969725.1. NCBI lineage: Eukaryota > Metazoa > Echinodermata > Ophiuroidea > Amphilepidida > Ophiotrichidae > Ophiothrix > Ophiothrix spiculata. The sequence continues at coordinate 41,106 of JXSR01S000201.1, forward strand.
AGAAATAGCGAGAAGGGGGTACATGCGTACAATGACATAGTTTGCTCCCGATCCCCTGTGGGGCTCCCCTGGAGGTATACTGGATTATTTCAGCCACATTCCATTAGAAATCACCCATAAACCCCCTTCCCTAGTCTGCAAATGCCTCATGCTCCGTTTCTCCAATAATTACTCCCATTACCTAGTATCCGACGTATTAGGAGCAACTGAACGTGGATTCTCGGTCTGATTTTGCACTGTTAAGATGGTGTCCTCACTAACTCAGTTGGAGACTGGGGGAACATTCATGACGTTGTTATAGGATACCTGGAGGCCATCAACAAAAATCAAAGGAAGGGGGAAACGCAAGGGGGAAAGTCACGGTGATGACATAATGAGAAGCCAGACATTGAATACATGCGTTATATGTCGTTCTGGCATTATGATCCGTTTCATGTGTACAAGGCCAACGACACTGGGGCAATGTATGCAATGCAGACATAAGATGATCTGAAGGTCACATTCCCGATGTATATTACATACATAATAAACCAGATACTACAGTAAATACATAATAAACCAGATACTACAGTAAATTTTGATCAAATTGTCTTTCCATTTTCTGTCAGAATACTTCACATATTGTACTTTTAAAGCCATTATTTTGTTGTTTATTCAAACTCACCTTTGCATACCAATCAAAAGTCAAACTTAAAATATATATTCATTTTGTCATTTCATGGCTGCGTAAATGTGTACAAATTTGGATGGAAATATCCATATCAATGGAGACACTCTGATTCACGCCTTTTAAACTTGCAGACAATTAATGAAATATTTTGCCATGAATCGATAAGATCCAGTTCAAATTAAGCGTATTGTCATTCTACGCCAATAATCACCTACAATCTTGGCCAAAAATTCTTGGGAACTACAATTAGGGAAGCAGGAGTGATACAAAGTGTGATAAACACTTTGTTTTAAACTCGTCAGGTCCTCTCCCTCCTTGTCCCTTGGACCTCTTCTCCCCATCTAGGGTGGATTTTAAGGCTCACATACCTCCATTTTTTAATAGCAGCATTAACTTTGAGTTGGCAACAAACTAATGCCACTTTTGTAAATGATTTTGCTCCGAAAATTGAAATTGGTGAAACTAACCTGGAAAAATATCCACAAAAATCTCAAAAACGGCTCTTTACACCCTTGAATCCCCTTATTTAAATAAAAAAAGGCTCCTGATTTTGAGTGTGTGCCGAGGAACCACCAAAATATCACTACTGTTGAAAATTCCTTGATTGGCCCCTGAAAAGGGATATGTCTTTACAACATAGACGCAATCCACACGGAGTGCAGATCCAGATGCATGCTCATCTCCGAGATCTGCATCTCCGTAGACCGCTTGCATGTATGCATGTACACAGAGTGCTGTACAGCAGATCCGGATCTGATGCCTGTGTAGCCACAGTCCACTGTAAAGTGGCTTACGGAGGTGAGCATTTATCTGGATTTGCACTCCCATGTAGACTGCCCCATTGTATTGAAGGATGCAGTGAGAAGAATCCTAACTATCTGACCAAGATTGTAGTAAACAATGACAAATTAAATATAAACTAAAACAAATTTTAAAAACCCATATACATTTTGATTAAAATAAATTGTAGATCTACTACAATTTACTAAGCAATGACCGACTCCTTCTCAATGCTTTATCAAGCATGTCAATAACTCAATTGGAAATTACCTTCAAACCAATAAAATATAGCTATTGATCATATGCATGATTTTCTGTCGAGATATCTTTAATTTTTAGACAAAAGGTTGACAAGTATTTGAAACAAGTATATAAATATCCAACATACTAAATTATAATAAACAAACTCATTCTTGTCTCATGTAAACCGTCATATCAAAGGTAATGTTTCTGATAAAATGAGAAATTCTACCCCTGACACAATTTTCTACATGGAAATTAATAACTAAAGCATAAAAATAACAAGCACAATGACTGATTGGATGATTTTTCATTCAAATATTCAAACCTATAACAATACATAGTTTAACATAGCACATCATAAAATTCAATCAATTCTCTCAATATTTAATCTTTAGGTGACAATAACCTCCGTGAGGTGCACCTTATAACGGACTTCAACACTATGTGGTCTACATGTATACCTATCAATCCAATCTGGTTCCTAAAGTCTCTCGGCACATCACAAATTTACTTTATTCATCATAACAAAATGCTAGAATTAAAAGTTCATGATATAATCAAAGAAAGTCATCCCAACTCTCTAACAACCCCAGGTCTTTCCCACCATGGGATCTATGTTGACCAAACACGTAGACCTCATTTTACACCATTCTCCTCCCTATGATACAATGCTTCATACGATCAGCATCAGGTCAGTGTACTTTATTTATAAGTATTATCCATCTAATAGCAAACCTGAAAAAATTCAAACAATTTTCCTCCTTAAATTTTTCTTTAAAAAAAAATCAATTACTGAATCTCTAAATGATGAACATTTGGATCATTAACTTGAGGTCAATGCTTGAAAATTGGAATGGTCTACTGATTACCCGGAATGATTTCAAATAGCTCTTAAAATTGTCTGCACATTTATATAAGATTTTCATTTACATGAGTCAGATTTTTTCTATAACAGCAATCAAATTAGCAGGCCTTGTCCTTTGTAGTATGAGAGTGGTTAATGCTGCAATAACATGGAGTTAAACATAACTCTTATTAACCTAAAGCAACCAAGCAAGAAAGAATCTTTTAGGCTGATTGCCACACCACACCTGAATATATCGAGAAGTGCTCTTAGTAACACACCAGGTATTTTTAAAAGACAAGGTTGCTGGAATTAAAGAGGAACTTAAGATGTTTAAGCTCAGCTGATGTACAGTATTTTGAAGAATTAAGTTTCTCTGTTCCCGGTTTTTGGAGCCGCTCTGGACAATAATATCCAAAGAACATGTTGGCAATTGAACAATTCTAAATTGGATCCCATGAACAGGGTATTTGATAGCAACCAGCTGTACTATAACTATAAAGACCCAAAACATCTTGCTTTCAAGCTTCTAACCTACCTTTTCTGTAATTATCAAACATGCATTGTTAGCTTCAGTCTACTTTTCAACAAGAAAACCAAACCTTCATTATAAGCTCTGGTCTACCTTTTCAAAAATATCACAAAATTAGTTATTGTAAAACAATGAAATTTCACCAGTTTCATCAATATCATCCTCGCCACAGAAGACAAAGCCCTGTCACTCATGCAAATTATTCTGACAATTCCGCATGATATTTTTAGGTAAAACTCTCACATTTAATTGATAGATAACTGATTCTTCTAAAAGCAAACCTGTAAAAATAAGTGACATCTGTAAGTAGGGAAGATTCTACACACATCAATTAATACTGTCACATATATTGAAATTAACATGGTAAGATCTCGTACCTTGACATACTTGGAACCGCAGGTGACGGGGGAACTCAACTTTGGCTTGGATGGGTATGTGCACGGCAGCCTTGGAACCATACCGATCTTTAAAGGTGGTTTTTCTAGAATTAATGTACCCGTGTTTAAGGAATTTTGGCCAAATATGTACTCATTTTCCAATTTTCTTGGCTTCGCAACATTGTGAATACTTGGAATTTATTGAATTTTTTACCAAGATTTTGCCCAAACTTACTTGGAGCCGATCCATATTTAAGGATATTTGTAAACGAATAACCCTATAGAGCGTCACTTACTCGTGTACCTTTATTATGTAAGTACTCCCTCCCCCCTTTTTCACCCTGGTTTGAAACTTGAGTAACTTATGTAAGTAAGCGGAATATTCAAAGTCATCACTTGAGTAGCTATCCAACAATTCTGACATAGTATTTGAAATGAAAATACAAAACACCTTAAGTAAGACACTTTTAGTCATCATTTAACTTGTACAAAATTGTTGTAACTAACCTTTCGCTATCCAAGACTTATTGCACCTATTTCATAATACCTACTCATTTGTAAGAATGATTTGATAACATTTATTTATAGATTTTGCAAAGAATACCTTGGATTTTGTAACGGGAAAGTTGACAATGTAATTTTGTTAAAAGTGTATTTCTTGCTGTCAGCCAAAAAAAATATTTTGCTGTTATCATGGCTGGCAGTGTCAATGGTATACTGAAAGGTCTTGAAATATAGATAGGTAACATTTTATTTACAAAGTTCAAATTTGTGTACATTATTAAAACTAAGGCCGAAACCATAGTTGGCCTCCAAAAAAAATTTCCCTACCAAACATTTGGTTGTGACGTCACCAAACATTTGCCATCTAGCGCAAAATTTTATTTGGTCTCAACTCGGTGTTGAAGATATTTTGTTTGGAGTCACTCGTCATTTTGACGTTATGACAAAATGTTTGGTAGGAAAGATTTTGTTTGGAGGCCGACTATGGTTTCGGCCTAACTCATTTTCTTGAGACATTTCAATCTTCAGTTGACACTGAACAAAGGTTTGACATATCTGACATTCTCAAGTAGATCATTCTCCACACATTATTGCCAAGACATCTGATGTAGTATGTTCTTCAAATTATGTACAAATCAGATTTTAGAATATGCAATTGAAGACATTTTGTTATCCATAATTTTAGTATCTGCCTAGAGGTCAAACATTTAAGAGAATATTATAATAGTGCTCCTTTCATTAATTTTTCTCTGGAATACTGATCCAATGCTTTGACACACTCAAGTGTGTTCATTCCTTGCTCACATTTCAGGCATTTCAATGTACTTTTAGATAATATTTTTTATACTTTTAGAAGACAGGAACATAGGAGATTAACAAAGGTTACAAGTGATAGTACATCTTCTATCAAACACTCACAATTACATGGAGTCATTTAATGCTAGAATTGGCTCTGGCACACACTCTTTGGTTATACTCTATGATATACCAGTTGGAAACCCACACAATAATTGTGCTGAATTAAAGAATGTTTCTGTAAAGTTTCTGCAGATACTATTCAATATCCATTAAGAAGTCCAAAGGGCTAGGTACAGTACAGTTGCAGAGCCGAAGTAATGCATTGTCACTTTAAGAATCAAGACTATAGGCTACAGGTACACACTACGGGAACACATACGTCCCTGGAAAAAACTAAAAATAGGTTCCCAGCTCCAAATTGACTGACCTTGAACAAAAATAAATAAGCAAAGCTGAAAAACATCCGGAGGTTGGCGATATCATACTTCTAACAGAAAGAAGGAAATTCTAAACTTAGCAAAGAGTGGTGTTCATTCTAGAGCAACAATAATATTGTAGAACACATTCACAATAACAGGGGCTCCCAACCTTTTCCTACTATGAACAGTACAAAAGAGAAAAATGTGTGATAGAACACAAAATGCACATTTGAGAAGTCCTGAATTTGAAAATATCTTTGTTGAAACAAGGAAAACAAGTTTTGCTGATTAAATAATGCTTATATTTAAAGAAAATTGCATCAACGGTTAAAATGAGTCCACTGATTGCTCCATATCAACGAACTCTTACACATAGCTTTGACATGTTCTTCATATTATGGCACCAAACCAGTCAAACTGGCAACCTTAGGCGCTTCATGAGTCAGTTTTGTTGTCCAGTCAGTAAATGAAGAATTGACAAGTTGCTTAATTAAAAAAAAAATTGTTGAACTAAACATTCCTTCATTGAACGAGCCATTAGTGTCACTGAACAAAAGTTAACTAAGCTTCCTTAGCAAAAATTAAGCACTACTATCACTTTAAGAATGTTTTCAATGTAAATGATCACTGAAATATCAAAAATAAACTGTACTAGCCATTGGTACTTACGACTTTTCCACTCGATCAATAAGCAGTCCAGTGTTCAAATCACCGTATTCAAAACATTGACACTGAAAAGACGATTTACTCGGTGTGTTGGTTCTGGGCATGTTGGTACTGATTACAGAGTACTTCACTGTGACAACCAACAAGCTGATGTGAACAATTTTGACACCATATGATTGACATATTCTATCCACTAAGTCACTGTTGACAGATATTCTTGCAATGAAATATCTCTATCAACCCACAGATCCACGGCATCTGCTACACTTGTAAACTCCTACTCAACAAATTTCATTAGATATTTTAATAAATATTGTTGAAATACAAGGAATTCTCCCTAAAGTACAAGGTTCTGTACCAGTTTGTGCAACATCTGTGTGAAAATGTTTGACAAAATGGTCACAAAAAGTGATGATGTATTAGAGAGTCAAATATCAGGCAAAAATCCAGAGTTTACACAAGTTGTTACAACCAGTTTTGCCATCTGGGGATAGTTAAATATTATTGATATAAAATATGTTTACTAATTACAAAAACAAGAGGTGCGGAAATAAATTAACCATTTCAGTTTACTGTTTTTACAATAAAATTCATAATACTAGTGGTAATATTTTGCAATATACTCTAAAATCTCAGTAAAGTGCACATTTTCTCTGTTCTTGTAATGTGTTATCCTTTTTAAATGTGGCAAAATATTGTTACTTCTGATTCATGACGAATGCAACTTTCATTTTATCATCTGCTTAGTGAAATAAATCTGTTTGTGTTGTGATAAACATGTTCGGGAGCAAAACATGGTGTGCATTATATCTGAATTTAAAGTGTGTGATACTGACTGTTACCCTTCGGATTAGACCAGTACAAGAGCAGTTAGCAATAAATTGATTCCAAAAAATAATCAAGCATATGCATTTGGCACTTTCACTTGATCACTTGTAAGGCAGCAAGTCAGAGAAAAAGTTGGGAACCCCTGGTTACGGCTTTAATACTTTAATATACTAAATGTCTTCCTTTTCAAATTGTTTCAAAGGAACATATCTTACAAAATGTATTCAAAACCAAAATCACTGCAATATTAGGAGGTGTAAATGAAATAGACAAAATACCATGTTTTATTGAATGAAGATAGCATGAATTGATGCGATAAAATGACAAGGATTTCTAGTTTGCAATGATCGTAAATCACGTCGTGATGCGTGAGCCCTGGAGTGCTTTGCCAATCAATAATTGCATACTGATGCTGGGTGTAAGTCAATGTGGTAACATTCATGTGCTAAATGTAACAGTTACATAGTCAGCACACCATCTGCACATGAGCACGACTAGATTTCACTGCAATATGAAATCTAGAAATACCATTACCGTAATATCATCTGCGACTGCTGATCAACAAAGGTTTGTTAAATTCTAGAAACAATTACTTTAAGAAAAACAATTTTGCATTTTCTGATCTTCACTAAGAATTTTCAGCAATCACTTAAAATGAGATTTCTAAATTTATTAATTAATCACTTAATCCAAACAGCACATTGTCGAATGTCATATAGTAATTATTGATCAATACAAAAATATCATCAAACAAACATGAATAACCACGTTTGAAATTTGTACATTCATCTAATAATTTCCATAACTTCCATATTGAAATTTTAACATTGACAGCATGATATTAACCGGAATTTATATTATGGAACATTATTTTTAATAAATGGTTATCAAAATACGCAAGTACTATTAAAGTCTCTTTTTCTGTCATAGAGCTGATGTTGTGACAAATAACAAGATTGGCAAATCCACAGGTACGACTCGGGGTTATCTTTATTATGAGGTATATATGGACGAGTTAGTTCAATATAGCTGGTACGAGTTGCGGCAAAATCATCTTAAACGAAGTTTGTTTATATCATGGCTACGTGTGGTATTTCAATGAATAGACTCTCCTAAAAACTCATTCTTCAGGGCAAGTTATTTTTCAATCTGTTCATTCAATTTCTCCATGTATTTACCAAAAATGAAAACACATGCACTCCTCCTACAACTCATTAACATTAGCTCCCCTTTAGTGTACTCATGATTTAGCCCTCCCTACACCTTGTAGTGGACTGTAAGCGAATACGGAGTTCACGTTGAGTGCAATATGAAGTCTCATTTTCTTCGTCACCTCCTCAGGACAGATATCCAAGCTATGAATCTCATTTCTCCATGCCGATGTCATAATTGAATTCCACAGATCACATTTCCGTTGATTCAATTGATGATGAGTCTAAGACATGGAATTAATTGTTGGTTAACAAGCTATTCTAGTAGACATTTGACCCAGGGATGGGGGGCTCACTTTGTGATTGCTAACTTTTGGGGTGCATATTCACAAAAAATGCCGGGCATCTCAGTTGGTGAGGTTTTTGTCCTTATGGCACCAAAATAGTCATTGGTAAAACTTATTTGTACCCAAATTCTCTTTTAAGTGGATGGTGCATAGTTGATATTTAATTCTTTTTGGTAGTGAAATCTGGAAAACAAGTATAGCGATGGAATTTATTTGTGAACCCTCTATATCCTATATCCCCATATACAATTTATAGAGGCACTCCTCCCTCCCTCCGAGCATTTGACACAACGGTCAGTAGAAAAATAATCGTATTCTCTAGTTGAGCCAAAACAAGCCGTATCCATGTGTTTCATGCACAGATAATAGCATTACAATGGTCGGCCATGATGGATGTCTACAATTTCAATGTGATTACCAACAATATCAATTTATACAGTGGTCATTGCCGAAATATTGCATGCAAATTTCTGCCTAATGTATGGCAATTGGAATGGAGACATTTATGTATTCATTGCATAGAACAATAAATTCAATTACTGATGACCAAAAGTCGATGATTTTTCAAGTTCTGTTAATCAAGTGTTTGATTAAGGGTGGTCATCCGCAATACAATTATCAGTTGATATTCGTTTGGTACGTCCTTCAACTTGAAATCAGATTATCCATTGATCCTGCACTTTAAGGCTGCGATCACATAGAAGCATATGTGGGGGTATACGCTATACGCTCCTGGGAAGGTACTCATATTTGAAATTGACGGGTACTTATCCCCGTCACTAAGAATATGAGTGCCTCCCCTGGGAGCATATAGTGAATACCGTATACTTCTATGCAGCCTAAGGTACTTCTGTTTTCCAACTCAGGTCATTTTCAGAATATATATGCTACAAATATTTCAAATATTAACAGATTTTAAGTATGATGGGAGAAGTGAAATGGAATAATCAAACATTCAATGAGGGATGGTGCATTTCTCCCATCACAAAAAATAAAAAGTTATTATTTGGTTTATATCACTCCTTCATAAACTTCATCATTATTTAAAAACAAAACTCTGCATTTTGTTTATCACTAAAAAGTTTGTAAATTGTATCAATTTTTAACCGTGTTATAAAATTTGGTGAGTCCGTTCAATGTGCTTGAGACCTTATGTGTATGCGTGTTGTATTTACACCACGTTTTGCATTGATCACATATTATGTACTTTCCAACAGAGGCTTCAAGGTAAAAAATGGCAAATGGCATCAAATACTATTTATGTAGGAGTGACATAACACAAAATAGCCAATTGCCAATTTATCTTATTGAGATAACTAGTACTTTGCACGGCAACTGTACTTCCATTTCACCCATATCTAATAATGGTCTACTTTAGGGCCAATCAACATGCATCTTATTCATAGACCTACTACTGAAATCAATTTATGTCCAAAATTTACAACTGATATAAGCAAACAATTGGGCATGGAGATAGGTTTCAGAATTAATTCCATCCAAAGTTTCTGTGTAAATTTAAAAATTCAATGCATAATGAACTTAAATTGATAATTAAACCTGGGTCAACTGACCATCAAAGATCAGATCTCATTGGCTGGTTACAAGAAATTGCCATTTTGACAGCCAATTATGCTAAGGCTTTTAAAAGAAGGTGCCTCCAAAGTTTGACCTTGGCTCAAGTTTGGTACAATGACTACAAATGGACCAATAGATAGTGGAAACTCAATTTTTCCATCAATAACAAAGAGCGCTTGTTGAGGGGCTTACAAGACACACAGCTACTAGACAGCCCTACCAAGGAAAAAAGTTTAAAAATGATTGATATTGAAGCATCGCTAACATCTACTTGCATGTAATTTTTCATTTTTATAAAAGATACGACTATATTCTGGAAACTATATTTATCTTGGTTCAGATCATCTTGAAAAAAAAAAAATAATTAAAAATGATTGATACTGGGGCATCTCTAACCTTCCTCTACTTGCATGTAATGTCTCAATGAAGGGCTACCATTGTAAATATCAACTATATTATGGAAACTATATTTTTTCTTGGTTCAGATCATCTTGATAAAAAAAGAAAGAGAGAAGAAACTCAAATCATCATCTAAATACCAATGATTTTGATACAAATTGTACAACAATTAGCATATTTAGAAGTAACATTACACCTCATGCAATGCAATTATTTCAGGCCATATTGGACAGGGGGTCATTCAGGGACTGATGCATCTCAGGTTTTCTTTAACAGTGTTTAGATCTAAGAAACCATATCAGGAGAATATATCCTATTTTCCCTACATCTAGTTTCCTACGGTATGTTTCCCTGTGTTTCTCCATCCTTTGCATGATAGTGATACTTCACTACATTTGATCTCAAATTAATCCAGTAATGATGCATGAGGTACTACTGACTTCTCGTCCTTAGGAAGGAAATCAAGAAAACAACTTTAAAATCATTTTCTTGAACAAAACTAATATCTTTCTATTCGTTGTCACACGATCACTTAGTGCTAGAATTAACTGCAATACAATGGGGTCATCTTTCATGTCAGAATATCGTTCAGAATCTTGGCATATTTTAAACATAAGGGGTGCACCATTAGATTACCAGGGGGAGCAGGAAGTTTGTGGGGGAAAAAATCCCCATCCATAGGCATAAGGGAAAAAAAATTCACCCCTGAACATGGAATAGGGGAAAAAACAGTAATTTCTAAGGAAACAAAATCACCCCGAACAGGATGCGAAAAAAAAAATCAACCCCGAAACCAACTTCCTGCTCCCCCCTGGAAATCTAATGGTGCGTCCCTAAAATATACAACATTGACTGTTTTCCAACACAGTTTGCTCTAGGAAAGCTCTAGGAAAACCACATCCGTCAAATGGAAACCGCATCCAGGGATTTGTAACAAACTCAATGTTTTATACTACAAGACAAATTGATTATCATGTAAGACACAATTCACTCCAGCAACATAAGGCAGAAAACAAAATGGGAGCTGGGTAAGGCTCAGTAGCCGGGTAAGGACTCGGTCACACAGCAATGTATGGAGTCAATATACGCCTAACATAAAAAGGTTTCGCATACTGAACTTATGTCTAATGGGCATCATTTTATGAATAACAAATTAAACATACTTCTAATGATCATATAACAAACATCAGTGTATAAAACAAAAATGTACATTAGGAGTATGTTAAGCTCTATATGCTGATATGTGACCGAGCCCTTAAATGGAAAATCTGTTTTAAAACCCATTTATTACATTATGGGTTCTCAATTCTCAGCCTGAACAGGGTAGTGTCACCATGAACACTTAAAGCAAGTGGAATATTTGTCACATAAGTTGCCATAAACTATTCCTCACTCTGCAACCATTCCACAATTAACACATTATTTCATATCTCTGATCTTGGGACACATTTCAACTTCTATGACACAGCCACAGACCAAGGAGTTATATAGGGTAGAATGTAGCTACATGAAACATAAGGGATATAGTTGAAACATTGAATGAAAAGTCCCTTCAAGGTTGAATGTGTAAACTCAAGGCTGCCCTCTATGAATATCTTTTAAGCAATTGTAAATATTGGCTACGTATAATCAAATAATGGTCAATATGATAATTTTTAGATATTTCAATATGTGACCGTCCATCCCAAACCAGCCGTAAATGCCACCTCCTGTCATTTTTACATTTTTACATATTTACAAAGACCAAGCTTTAAGGATTAAAATGACACCTTAATGAACTTCACACGATTTCCAGAAGTCAAGTTATGGTCCATCAAAGGTTGTCAGGGAGTAAAACGTATAACTGAGATAAACGCATTCAAAGATCAGTTAGCCCAAAAATTGTCCCCAGTTTCTCCTACCAGATGTGATACATCTTTTGTCAATTGTTTCTTCTCATCATCACATGTGACTGTGACTACATATATTTTGCTGGTTATTACTGCGTCTTTTTGAGCTGTTTACAAGCCTGCCAGGTCAGCTTAAGGCACAGAGGAAGTGCAGCACATTAGGCAAGACATACAGAGCATTTGGCTGATGATCTGCTATTGATAGTCCGATAATCCAGGAGATTTGATGTGCATTACAATCATGACAAAAGTGTGAAAAAGTGTCACATTGTACGACTGGACTAATTTGATATTGAGGACCAGGTGGATATGTATGTAGAAAATGAGCTGCCGGACTTTTCATTCAACGATCTAATGGATTACTTTGTCTGATGGGTCATAGGAAGGACATCTTGAGTTACAAAGAGTGAAATCTTTAGACATACTGGTAATAGCGTTGCATATTTTGCATTTTGATTTTGGATTTATGATTTATTTAAAAGCAGTATGTGGAAAAGATATGCCAATATATATATATATGATATTTGTACGCTTTTTTATTGGTCAGAGTTAAAATTATATGAATTTTGGCTTGGAGATTATACAGTCATGTGACATTGCTGACATAATTGGTTAAAAATGTAAGTGGTCATGTATACAACAATCACGCTCGACCTTGACTTACAAATAAATGTCTTAATTAATAAAATAAAGTCAAAACAGGCTTTTGTATTTATTCACACCAAGAACTACACCATATCCTATTGACACAGGAACTCCGTCACAATGGTCAGCGTAAATTACTGAGTCAATCGTGTGATTAATGGCTTTCGATATAAAATGATTTAAAATGCATGAGAAAAGAGCATACAAAGCAGTCCTATTGATTTTGGAGTAAAATACACATGAGAAAAGGAAAAAGGGCTATCAAGATTGCTCCGTAGTAATTAATGACCATAACTCATTTGGCTACTAATTTAACAACTGACCTTGGAATAACAGAAAGAGATTCACTGGTTTTGGTGTTTGGTGATTTGAAGTAAAATTGTGTGCATTTTCTTGGAAAAAATTGCTCTATGTTCCAAATGTTTAAACATGGATACTTTAAAGAATGAATGATTTCAATCTCAAAATGCATATGATTGGTAAACATTCTTGCTCAAAATATTATTTTAAGACCTTTTAAGCCTAAAAATGATTATGTATTATAACACTATAAGAGAAGAACTAAACTGGAACCAAGATCAAAACATAAGCCTTTGTGAACCAAACTAATGTAAAAATTGAATATATTGCTGAAATATTCTTTGATGTTCACAAAAGTCCAATGGCAAGAGACATATGGAAGTAAGAAAATTACTTCCAATTAATAAAACCCTTCAAGGAAAGTAAAGATCCATGATACAAAAAGTCTTCAGACCATAGACAGTGATCGGTCTACACTAGCGGTAAAAAGTGTTTGTGCACAAAATCTTTAACCAGCCATATCTCGAGAACCGTTCATCATTTGCGTCATTTTCTCAGATTTTGCATTTTACCTATATAGATCTAAAGAACTCAACAGGAATTGCATTCACAGCATTTGAAAATACGGCATGCTAAACATACTGTATTATACTTTCTTCTAATTGCACATTTGGTTATTTGGACTTATAACCTGAAAATGTTCTTTACGGTTACACGGTGATAATGAGCATTAAATAATAAACTAAATAGGTACATATCAAAAGGTGTGTGTGGTGCATTTGTATATAGTCCAGGAAATCGGCCATTTTTATGGTTATGGAGGATCAAATATCAGAGGAAACATGGATTATCTATGGATACATATGGCACTAATAAAAAAAAACGTGAATTTTTTAAGAGTCTTGGTCGTTTAATATATTGAGTATGTGTGCAAACACTTTTGACCGCGAGTGTATGTTCAGACATAAAAACGAATTTCTTGCTATCATCTACCACCATATTGGGAAGGAAAATGCCAAATCCTGTGCATCAGTTTATGCTGGTAGATGATGACTTAATAGGGTAAAATTATGTTTTAACAGTTAAGATAGATATTTTTCTGGTAAAATTATTGAACTTGAACTTACCATATTAGGCAAACATCTGTTTGAACTCATGAATTACTGATGATGTTAGCTCATAATATGTTCTTCCAATCAGTTCTACCATTAATTAGAATATATTCAAGTCAGAACTCGTATGATCAATTTGCGAAATGTTATCAAATTCTTTATGTCATTGCGTTGGCCTACCTAATTACCTCTTTACAGCAGGACG
>JXSR01S000201.1:91082-102236 GCA_000969725.1 Ophiothrix spiculata
TCATTAATTTATTAAATTATCTTTAATATGATACCAAAAGTGTTATGGTTCGGTGACAACTTCTATCAAAAATAAAGACATTTGTCATGATTTTAATGATTTCTTGAAACGGCTCCACCTTATTTGATATACCTATTCGTGACTTAGGTCTATCTTCAAAACAAAAGCTTATGTGGTATATACAAAAATGTTACATGTGGACGAAGCTCTTCGCCTTGACCAACAATCACTGTGTTCTTGAAGAGTTCTTTTGTTTTCTATTGTTTTATGTCAGAGTATATCTATCTGTCTATATGCAAAATTGGGACTCATATTGGAATATCAGCTCACATGTGTGCGACAGCAGCAAAGAATGGAACTGTACTTCCAAATGTTGCTGATTGCAATTATACCTGGCTTGTACTTACACTTACAGGTATATATCACCTATGCTACGATGTACGATGAGCAATATATGCAGGAGCCGACAATAACATCCTTTTGCATTAGCAGCACATATACCTACACAGCTGAGGGGACATGTTTTAATGCATCAAAACAATGCCGTACAAGTGTTTTATGTGATTTTAAAAGAATTCTTGTTTCCATAGCACCTTAAAATGTTAAATGAGATATAAAATTATGATACCAAATGCCCTTTGCCTAAATGGTGACACCCAGCAAAGGATTATCTAGACAATAATAACTGCGCACCATCTTTTGTGGTCATTGTTTGCAATTGGTGATGCTTTTCTAGTATTGAGGCACAACAAAGAACTCTGAATTCAAACAATGGCAAAATTAAATGATGGATGCAAAGTGATTATTTCATTAATAACCAAATTTTTAAAAAATTCTTACTAATTTTGAACATTTTTGGATTAAAGCAGATGATTATCATAGTTTCAATTAGTTTGTAACTTTGCTATCTGCTAAAAATATCGATCAGTCTAAGCGCTGCTTCCATGTTGCGCAAACGCAGCCTTTGTGATATCATTGTACTTGTTGCATATGCGGTATTTTCGCGAGCATGGCGTTTATGCAGGTTATTATCATTGTTACCTGATAATGACCGTTCGAAATAATCTTTAGATTGAATCTCATTATTACACAGGAAAATAGGCTATAACATCAAGGGGAAAAAAATAGGCAAAAAAGGAAAGATTAAAATTCAAAACTTGACATTTGAAAGACACAATAGTCATCTTCAAATTGATATTTCCATATTTAGTCAATTATACAATCTATCTCCAAGGACAATCTTAATTAAGGCCACTAGATTCTTGACTTAATTCAAATGCACTTTGTGGGTTAAAATCTCATTGTCTGGGAAACAATAGAATATTGTTCCATCTATTATTGATGATACCTGTCTCCATAATTTGTTTACAAATGTGAAGTTAACGCTGACTTACAGCATAAATAATGGAAGGTTTCCTTAGTTATGTACAATTTTCATGCAAGTCACAATTGTATACTGTAATATATAATTAATTTCAGAAGCATTTGTTTTGTGATCCGAAGGCAGTAGGTATACCTGTAATCATATGAAAACCACAAAAAATGTGAAAAAGCAATTTAAAAGATACTGTAATGATGAACGATCAGGAAAAATAATTTTTCAATGGTTCAAAATTTTTGAATTTTGTGAAATTTTCAACATTGAATTTCCTACAAAAAATCTGTTTGTTAGTAATTTCCAAAGCCAGAAAGTATTTACCATTGCAATCAAGTTGTTTAAGTATTTAACTTTTATTCAATGACCTACGTCATTTTGTCATCACCATAGAATATTCTAAGCAGAATATTCTATACGACAGTGGAGTCTGGACCGGGCCTAATAAGTGTTGAGGCCAGACTATTAAAACTACATGTTCATGGGTGCAACACCCTACTTTACAAATGGATTTATCATGGAGTCGGGATGTGAAACGTAGTAATCATTTGGAACCAATTGAAATCCTTGTTGATTTAAATGAAATTATTGTTGAACTAAAACATCTGAATTTGTTGATATGACGAAAATCAATATTTTTGAATCCCAAATCTATTGAGGTTGATACTAAACACAAGCGTAAGTAAATTATGTTTAAATGTTTTCCGTTTCTTACATATCTTAACTTTGTAGTTTTTTGGAGGACAAATAAAATAATAATTTTCCCTGGCACAAAAATATGTGTTGATGTGATCTTTAATATGATCTCTTTCCACAAATGTAAATATATATTCGACAATAGGCTACAAATGAAAAATCTTGGCATTTGAAGCAGATTGGATGCTATAGAGCAAATCAAATCTACTATTGGGGAGCTAGCAAGAATCTCTATCATTGAACTCAACACAACCTTTTCAGGGATAGGTTTATTAGGGGCGCACCATTAGATTTCCAGGGGGAGCTGGAAGTTGGGTTCGGGGTTGATTTTTTTTTTTCGCGCTTCATTCAGGAGCGATTTTTCACCCCCTGAAATAACTGTTTTTCTGCCTATTCCATGTTCAGGGGGGAATTTTTTTCTTCTGCCTGTGGAGGGGGGATTTTTTTTCCCAAAAAACTTCCAGTTCCCCCCTGGAAATCTAATGGTGCGCCCCTTAAGGAGTAATATTTATAAGTTTTCTGTGATGGGATTTATCCTAATTGAACTGATTTACATGTCTGAAATATGGGTGGACAAATATCACATTTAATCAAAATCTCAAATCTATCAGCAAGTTTCCGTCAACAAACATTCTAGATGTCCCTAACCGTAACTTATCATAATCAGTGTTATTAATATCAACATTCTAAACCAGTTGGCGTTTAAGTCGTTAAGTCAAATCTATCCTTTAAATCTGTCATCACAACACATGCAAAGCCCTCCCAATCCGGTCTGCTTAATTCATGACATTACCGTGTTTCGCCGTGACATACGATGGATGGACATTTCTGATGATGCGCCAAATCGGCTGCAAGGTCAAGATGTATCAGGATAAAAATGGCTACAAAATAAGGGTTTTTTATAACACATTGGGATTAACATAGTGCATCATTTTGTACAGCTAAATCAAGTAAGATGAGGACTGAGTCATATGATCAGGGGATCTGTACTTGCCGCCACAATGTCAAGACACATTTCCACTGTTCCATGTGACTGTCCTGTGACCCTGCCGTCGGCCATTTTGTTTCCACTTACCGAGTTCCCGCCTTGCCAAAACCATAGGTCATAGCTAGCATCAACCCTGCATGTAAGTCACCCTTCCTTTACCCCCATTTGCCCAATTTCCAATTGCTTGCAGGGCACATGGCTAAAACATCAAGAAATAGTCAATATCACTCCATAATAGGCTTTTGTAGTAATGCCAATAATGACCGAGTTGAACAATTTGACTAGTACAGGCTAGAATATTACATTAACCATTTCAAAGTACCGCCATCAGAATCCCCTAGCCAGGGCTGTACTATGAAGTACGTTTATCTTGATTCAATGACCTCAATGATATTTTCTCTGCTAACATCTTACATTAAGACAAGAATCTACTTCATTTGAAATATGTAAATGAGAAAACACTTGAAAGCCATCTTCAAAGTGTTTTTATGTTTCCTCCATGTTTCTTTCATCTTTAAATACCCTACAAGTTCTCATTTGCATGTCTACTTGTTGCATAAATCAGAGAAAAACACTTTGAAGATGCATGCACTTGGGGAATTCACATCCCGGCTGGCTTGGCTAGCTGGACGAAGCAATTACACAAATGTAAGCAAACTATGACAACTTAATATCAAATACTATTTCAAACGTGGACAAAATCTTAAAATTGAAGATTCTCTAAAGGTCATGATCATCTTTTAAAACATTTCTTGCTCTGTTTGCCAGATACCCCAGCTGAAATTGGTCAGTGGTCACTTCTTTTTATTCGTTTAGAATTAAAAGGCTTTTAGAGTCGTTTCATATTCGTTCAGCTCAGGCATCATATCCGTGATTTTTCCCAACACCACCTGTCGCTAGGAAGGGCAAAACAAATATTGCCCTCAAAACACCAAACTGAAATGCCTTAGATTGACAGGAAATATCATAGTGGACATAAAGACAACATTGTAAAAAGGGTAACAACCTTTAAGACTTCAACTAAGTGCTTTCTCCCTTTCTCTCCTATTTTCCTCTATAACCACTGCAGGGCAACATCAGCTAGTTAACTCAGCTGCGAATCCTTCATTAGAAAGCCACACGCGGAGATTAAGAGAGCATCATTTGGTAGTGGAGTAAAATCACACAGACAGTGATGAGAAATTGTTAACACATGTCCAAGGACATACTAGCGATGGCTTCTCATGTTTGTCTGATCAGACCAACTAGTTAGCAGGCCCCATCATTGGTTGGCTGGTCAGAGCCGCCTGGCCAGCGGACACCACCCGGCTATACCCTTTAGGTTATTGACTCCATTTATAAACACTCGAAAAATGTCACTTGCATGATAGCTGCCCGATAAAAAGTACATGCATTAATGCCCTTAAAACATCACAGTTGGACTAGAAGTGGAAAATTAACTCTTGTATTGCATTCTTAAATCAACGTATCATTGCGAAGTATTAAATTTGATATTAAGAGGGATAATTTTCTACTTTAAAACAGATAATGTATCAGGTTTAAGCTTACAAGGAGTATCTTTAAGTCAATTTTTTCCTGCTGAAATCTATTTAAAATTCAGGAATGATTGGACTTTCTGTTATCCCTTTCAACTTAATACAATCAGTGAAAGTAAAAGGACAAAAATAAAAGGCATACAATTATTCCATAGAGATTGCCGTGAGCAACGGGCAGAAAAGTGCAACAACTGGCATGTGAATGTTTATCGAAAACTGGTTTCTTTGCCTATTTCTCAGCTATCAATGCTAAACTGACCGCAGGCACATATATGGAGTGTGACTGTCAATGTTACCATTCAATACATTCATAATACCTGATCCATTATGGGCAAGTATGCTAAGCAGCTTCCGCGGACGGATAGGATTTCTCCGTTGGACAAAGGAGTTTATACAAGACTTTTTCTACTTGAATTCATATCCGCGGATGTTCTTGAATGTCTTCAATGATGAGTTCCGTCCGTACCTGGCTCATCCATTTCTCTAGAGATTAGTCTCATGAGCAGTGATTATACAATCAGCCTTTTAGGTAATAGTTCCTTAATGCTTAAAAGGTTAAGCTTAATATCACTCAACATTAATATATGACCTGTGTAAGCATTAAATATATTGACATCAATAGTAGATTTAAAAGCAGATTTTACTTTTGATAAGTTTTCTGAGAAATAATTTAAAACAACATGTTATGGATTGATGTCAGGTTCTAGATTACAATACTGATTGAAAAAGGTTGGAGACTTGTAAAGTGTTTACTACTGGTACCTATAAAAAGACAACATCAGATTTTCAGCAGAAACATAATTGGTCTGAAAATGATCTTAGGTCTCTGGTAAATGGTGTTATTTAGTTTCAAACCTTTGCAAAATGGTTCTAATCTTATATGTTTTTTAAATTACATCATGCTATAATTAAAAAAAATCAATATTTCACCATAAGAATGAATATTGTCCAAACGGATAATATCATACTAATAAATGTGATGACTCACCCCAAAAAGAGGACTTTGCAACAGAACGCTTTTTCAAGAAACTGGTGAAAATAGGCAGTAAAAAATAAAGAAAATAATAAGAATTTCCAGCAAATTTTCTGTTGTAAAAGTTAATCGGCTTGATCAATTTCAAAAAGTAAGGTGTCATTTTAAAGCTTAGAAAATGCTGTAACCAATGAAATGATAAGATCAAAATTGATATCTGCAGAGTCTCCCTTTCTTGATGAGCCATCACAAATATGAAAATAAATTCTGAAAAAAGTATGATTTTATTTTTAAAAAAATCAGAGTTGAATATTTGTAAGCAAATGCAATAGTATTTTTAGTTTACTACAATGAGGAAGACACTAATGCAAGTGTCCAATTTGACAACAAAAATGGTCCCTTCCTCATTGTCATCTCACCATCTCCAATTTCACAATAAAATTTATTGCACAAATTAAAGGTACTAGCCTAGATTCCACTTAGAATTAAAAAGTTATGGAAATACTGTAAATAAAGCTTAAAAGTGAAGTAACATCCAAAAAAGTACAACAATTTACACAGAAATGGCTCAAATTGAGAGATTTGCAATATATAATTCTTTGATGGTGGTGTGACTATCTTGTGTTTTCTGAATCCTAAATAAGTACCTCAGATCTGGATTTACCAGATAAAAATGAAACAAAGCTCTTAGAGATAATTTAATGCATATTAAAAGAGAAACAATTTCATCAAAAATAATTTGTTTACCCATCACGTGTGTAGAAACAAAATCTTTTCAAATTTTGAAACTAGAAACACTGTTTTCACATCTTTTTTGTCGCCATCGACAATTAAAGCAAGTAAAGAATTGCAATTTTCTCCCATATTCCTCAAAATCATGGAAAACTACTTGTAGGTTTTATTACTATAAACATGTTCTACCAATTCATGTAAAAAAATATGTAGGTAAAAAATTAGTGGGAAGAATCTAGGCCAGTCCCTTTAATCTTTATACCACACACCTTTAGCAATACCAATACAGCTAACACCAATATATCTTCATCAAATCACGCTATCTTCCTCCTGATTCTGTTAACTTCTCACCATTATAAAACTCAATTTGTCACATGATTGCCTCATCTTTATTACTTTACATCCCAAAAATAGCTCTCCCTTTTCAGTATCTAGATATTTCTTCTATTGTTCCTTTCCATCATTATCGTTCCCCACTTTCATCACAATTTGTTCGCCATCACATATCACCAATACAAGGTCTATGATTTATTCACACGATTGCTTTGTCTTTATTAGTTTTTAAAACAACCATATTTTCAGCAAAGTGCATTATACAGATCACCAAAGAAAGCCTAGAAGTGCTTTTATTTTAAAGGTGTATTGGAGAAATAAAAAATCAGATAAATATCTACAGACAATTTACTCTTGGTATCTTAGATGTTAACAGTAAGAAACCAAATCTGTGCAATTTTGTTTGATTCATTCGAAAAGACAAAAAACCTAGAAATTAGTTCTCCATGTTATTGATAACATGGGTAAAGGCTGTTCTCTATAACCATATATATTGACGATGTACGTCAAGAAAGCGGTTAAGTTTGGTTTGAAAACTTGGGTATGAGGCTATTCTCTAAAAGTATTAATACTCAGTAGGAGCGCTTCCATGACGGGTTCACTTTCGAAAGGTACTCATCAGCTTGTAAATTGTGGGTTCTACTTCAAAAATGAGTTCCTTTCGTGGAAACGTACCTTATGTTAAGAAAGAGGTCGAGTTTGGTTGGTATACATTTACATCATAAACATAAAAATAAATTTGGTTTGATAGATCTGCAGAAAAAGAAATATACTTTCAACATTTTGGGTAATCCTAGGTGATTAGCCGAAAGAATTCATTCTGTTTTTCTTTCTCTAAATCTAGAGGGCTGTATTTTTTATTGTTGACAACTTATTTCAAATTGAAACAAAATCTAAATATGTCTGGCCTAAGTATGTTGCTATATGGGCTGAATTTGATGATGACACTTATCAATTTTTCATTAGTACCAGTAACACTTTCAATGATTCAAAAAATAACAAAATATGTAGGGACAATGTGGAACTTGTCCAATACCCCTTTAATACAAGTCATCTCGATGTAACGGCATTATGTTTTATTGCATAAGATTCCACCCCAGGGTATGGCAATGAATTTCAAGGTAAAGAAGAAGAGTAATGTTCTTTAATTATCATTGATACGACAGATTCTTTGTCATGGAGACAAAAAGATACTATCTTTGCTAATGAAACAGACAATACAGCATTACATTTACCTTTTAAATTACATCTGGTATTTATAGAATAAAAAAAGAAAATGGAGACATATAATACTAAGAGTGTATGACAAAACTACAATGATTAATAGAGGAATTTTAATCATCTGGTTTCAGCGTTTTTATCGCGGTGATCACAATGACTTTTTAAGTGCACAATCTCAACCTCGAAGTAATGAAATTTTTAAAAATAAAAATGATCTTGGAAGTGCTTTTTTTACTTTCCGCAGCATGATCTCAAGTTCAGTTGAAATTGAACATATCATTGCTTAGAAATGGTCACTATTCAAAATAGTGGTAGCATTTAAAGCTGTAAGGATTCTCGTTCAAATATATCATGAACCCAACTGCATCCTTTTGATGTAACAGTGCTCATTATCGTGGTTTTTAACTAATTTGGCAAGAAGTTAACACCAATTTGCATAACTTTATTTGGCAACAGAGAACAATACTTTAACTTATGTTATGGTCATATAACCATCGGTTTCCGACCAGTGTCTGGTTATCAGAAGGACGCCGCAACGCTGAAACATCGGTATGACATAGGTGAATGATTGAGTTGCCCGGTCGGTCACCGGCCAGATGCCGGTTGTTAATAACAACCGGCATCTGAAGACATCGTATACAAGTCACAAGTTTTTAACTCAGAGTTAAATACTTGCGGCATGCTTTCAGCGTCTCTACGGTCACAGACACCATCCGGTCTCCGAACAAACAGTCCGATCATCACCCGATGTCCAATCGGTATCTGCTGGATTTCTACTAAATATGTCAACGTAAACAGGGCACAAGGTTATGTGACCAGGGTAATTTACTTACTTACTGATCAAGTACTTCAGGATTTTTTACTATTTCATGCGACTTTACTTGTGGAAATTCATAGACACAATTAAAGCAAGATGTATTTAACATTTATGTATCCCAACCACCCCTGGTTAACACCTATATATTCTTGCTCAAAATTTAACACACACTCTCCTGTATTCACAAATCACAGGCAGTTTATGACTATAAATTAATCTTTAGAATGTCTAGAGATAATCTATAAGACTATCTGTGATAAGACATACGAAACAGATTAGTAAGAAGATCTGAAATAATACTTATAAGCCAATAAATTGAGGAAAAATCATGTTTCCAAAGTAACCCAAACTAGCATCATGCAATTGCCTGCCTAGAAGCCCAAGAATGTTAAATGTAAAATGGAGTTGATTAGAGCAAAGCTCTTCTTTTGAAATAAGTCTTAATATAAAGAAAGGTCAGAGAAGGAAAACTACTATCCTGATCATCCCAGGGCAACATCATGTGACTAGGTGCATTATCAAATCCGATGTTTACCCATTTTAACATTTTAGGTGTTTCTAATTTTTCATTCAAACCTGGTAAAACTAGGGAGCTATTGATTTAATCACCATTTACTGTATTTGCATAATTTTACACAAAATGCAGTTTATAGGATTCTACTAACTGATTAACAGTAGATTTTGGATGATGTGTTTAAAACTTACACTGAAACGTACATAGACGCTTTATGTCATACCCAAAACGAAATACAGCTTAATAACAACAATGTGACTGTGCAACTACATGTATAACTCGAAACTATTATGGTGCAGCAGTATTTGTGCAGTACATTTTCAGTAAAATTCAACAGTATTGTGGATCACAAAAGCAAATGATTATATTCAGTTCAAATATGCATTATTCCCTTTAAGCATATTTTGATGGCTTTAGCAACATCATATTATATTGAATATTTATTTCTAACGTATACTTAATGTGATACACAGGGAAGACATGGTGCAGATGTGTAGGATTAAGATGAATGCAGTAGACTCAAGCAAAACTTCTAATCCAAATATTCTAAAAGTATGCAAAAGGACAAGGAAGGGTAGGAAACTATAAACTAGAATCACAAAAATGAATAGTGGAAATGAATTATAAAAGAGTATATCATTACAGATTGTTGTGCTCTGAGCTCAAAATCATAATCAAAACTTGAAGTGAAAATAATTGAGAATTTAGTACATGTTAGAGGAGTGTGTCATAATTTTTCAGACAAAAATTTGGCCATTTTTGCACATATGCGTCAGCCATGAAAAACTCTCTGATAATAGCTTACATTATGGCATATAACATGATACTGATTTTCATGATTGTATTCTTTCACATTTTCAAAGTAATTCAATCTATTTTTCAATCTATAAATTTTATATTTCTAGCTATAAGGATTTGAAGTCTGTGTAGATGTGCTCTTTGAAACTCATTTCCACTTGCTTCACAAAATAAAATAGTCTAAACAAGTTTGGATTGGCTCAAATATTTGGGGGAAAATCTGCTTAGTTTGTATGCTCAATCATTGTTTTAAATAAAGTCAAAGAGAATCCAACAGTAAAGCAATTGCCAACACACAGATGTGTTGAAATAAGGGTGCAAAATTCTGCTACAAAAATAAAAAATGATAAATCACAAATACCGAGTCACCAAACATGAACTGTTATTTGTTAAAAAAGGAGTACATACATGATACACGCGATGATGTTACAGAACTGAACGGATCTAAAAAACAAAGCAAAAATAGATATTCAAGATTATTAAGGATCGGTACTAAGATGATGATAAAGGATGACATGTATGTAATGAAATGTTGAGAGAACTCAAAATGCAGAAATATGGCCGGGCGGGCATTGCAAAATGCTTTGACAGATGTTTGAACACAGATTGGGAATTCAAAAATGCATGAAGAGGATTCAGAACAAAATTTGCAGAATGGTCTCAGGTCTCACAGTTGCATCTTGGAAAATTGGAGATAAAAAGGTGATGTATGTTGAGGGCTAAGCTAAGAAAACAATAAAGCAGTTGAATATAGTACTTTTGACTGAAATTGAATGGAATAACAGACAGCGAAACCTAAAAACAACATTAAAGTTTGACTTGTTTAGCCAGCGCTATTCATTCGGACTAGCTGTCCTGTGCCACCAATATCTCAATTATTCATGCCTTAATGTTAAAGCTTCTTTTCTTCAAATATTAATGCATTGTGCGAAGGTCAGCTTATTCACGACGACAAGTAACGCATAAACCCTAAGGACTGTCAGACCTCAGAAGACCTAGAACCTCATCAAGTTATCCATTATGCTTACAATCCCCCTGGTGCGAGCCCCATTATTATAACCAACTATCATGGCCAATGAATTATTGACAACATAGTGGTTAAGTGGACTAGTCGACAGACCATCAGCAAAATTAAAGCAAAATGAAATTTAATCTTATTTTTTCAGCATTTT
>JXSR01S000202.1:32379-43286 GCA_000969725.1 Ophiothrix spiculata
AAACTATACATTTTATGAATCAGCATGTCAGTCCCTTTAATTTGAGCCTATTTTCGTTGAAATCGGAGCAATTTGAAAATTCGACCCTATTACAAAAGGTCAACGAACTTTATATTGTTTTGACCCCTATCACAAAAACGGAACATCATACAAAGTTTGTGTAATTGACTTTTTTGCTTCTTACAACCATAGGAACAATTTGACATATGTTATAACTAAATTGGATTATTTTTACCATTTTCGTGCTTAATACCTTTGACCTTGAATTTCAGGGTCAAATTAAAGTTTGAAAAAATGCAAGGCATGATTGTCTGAAAGCTTGGACCTTCTTCTTTATTTCATGTACATCTTACCTTTTACTAACAAAATGGGAATGGATCTTTATATTTTTTACATTTCATCCTGCACTAATAGTTCGAATGTGAAACCCATGCAGTTTTAAATATCAAGCATTTGACTGGTCGGTCAGAGGTAAATGGCCAGGCTAAAATACAATATGGACAACACGTTCGATGATATGCAATAGGTGAAGCGTACCTGCAGGGTCTATGCAATGAAATATATTCAATTTGGAATATAATGGAAATGGTCTCTTCCACTCAATAACAATTAGAGATGCATCGTTTTATTAAAATATGATTTGATGTGATGATGATATTTGAAATAACAACTGGCTATGATCGGAGAGCTTTAACTGTCTATTGTATGAAATACAATAATATTTTTGTCTGGTTATTATGAGATGATAGTTTACTTTGGAAAATGCTAGATATGAAATTCATCAAGAAAAGTGGCACTATTAATAATAAAGAAATCTGGATATATCTTTTTCTTTTAAATCACTATTTTTTGTGATCAAGGTAAAAGGGTATGATCAATTTTTTTAAATATTTTTTGAGATTTTGGTACTAAAATATTTCTCATATTTTGCTCATAACGCATGTGAAATTTAACAACTGAACATGTTTCTAATGTGCAAATGTGTCATGGTGCCATAATAAGATTAAAGAGTAAGTTATGGACATCTCTGAAATGCAATTTGCTCATAATGCATCCCGTTTTTTACAACAAAAAAATCCTTAAACATGGGTCAACTTTTCTGACTACATGATGAGTCCCATTTTTTTTTGGATTTTGGGGGTGTTTGAGTGGTGAAAACCCCAAAATAGCTCTGAGGAGCTTGATTTTAATTTCAAAATATGATTGGTTTGAGCAGGTTTGGGCCCAGAAATACTAGGTCTTCATTGAATGTGATTTTATTAAATTTAAATATGATAACAGTTGGTCTTCAGACAATTCTATATTAAGCAGCTGTTCTATACAGAGTTATATCCTCCCCGAGTTCTACCCTCCTGGAGTAAAGAATTGAATTAAAAAAAAAAATCAAGAATTTGATACAAAATCCTAGGGTATATTCCAGTACAGTATTTAGAAGAGCCAGATAGTAATGGTATAGAAAGGGTAGTATTACAAGTCTTTTCAGTCTATTTTCAGCTCTGAACCAAAGCTACCCCAAAATTGCTTATTTTTTGAAAAATATCTATTTTTCAAGGAAAATCCTTAACAATGGGTACGGTTTTTGTCCAAAATCACCCTTAAAGATGAGTAGAGGTTTTGAGGTTCAAGTGGCACACCCCTGTCCAACTCAAATCTGAGTACCGCTACTGGTAAATAATAGCGGCATAAGTTTACTCTGTGAAGTTTCATGTTCACGCAGCTAGCAGGGGCGTGGCTGAAGTGAGCACTCCCGCTTGTAACATTGAATTGGAGGAGGAAGCATGTAGCACAAATCCTGTCTTAGGACCCTGTTGCCCAAAACTCTGAGCTTTTAGCCTACATGTATAATAATCAACAGACCAGACTACGGTATATATTTCTTTTCTTACTGGGGATCCAGGATTCTGTGCTACTCGGAAAATTAAATGGTTTATGGTTAACCTTTTGCCTTCTGGCTACTTTGTAATGTTTATTTTATGTCTCTGACATATAAGATAAATAAGGACACAAAATTAGAATTTGATATTCATCAAGTTTCATTGATAGATTTTAACTCCTACATGTAGACAATCTGACATTTTGGGAAGACACATTTCATATATAGATCTAGCTTTCTTTTTGTGGGAGACACAAGATGAATTCTTTGTAAAAGTTCAAAGAGTCATTACATGTGTGATGGTAAAGGTTAACAGTTAGCTCAGAATAAACTTCACTGAAGTTACTGAAGCTTTTGATCTATACAAAAATCACAACCATGCATAAGAAAATATTTGATCTAAGCAATTGTGCGTTATACTTGAAAACAACATTTTAAAAAAGGTGACATTTTACTTTTAGCTGTCAGAAATATAAATTCCTCATATCGTAATATTTTCTTTGTAATAATTCTGACATGAGTTTTACAAGAAAAAATTGATACAGTGATGATATTGAAATTTCAATCAAAATTCTATCCATGCAGGCTGCGATAGCGAGTCGCGTCAAAATCGATCATACATAGAAGTTGTGTATTACAGCCTGAGGGTGTAAGATGACAGTTCTTTAATGACTGCATGTGTGTGAACTCCGCGTAGGAAAGTCATCTCGCTACTTGTGAAAGGCTCAACTACCTAGTCTGAATAGAGCTGGGAGAAAAAAGGGTTTTATTTGTAACACTTTGACGTGAGCATGTTAGAAAGTTGACTGGTTTCATGTTGTTTTTATGTCACTTGCAATCTTGACATACAAGTATCACTTGCACTGATTCACTTTTTGTAGGCCAGTGAAATGTGAAGTGTGTATAAGCAAAACGAGGTTGATGTTTGCACTATAAATGCTGTCGGCTTTGATGCGGAGGGATGAAACTGGATGCTACGATGATGTTTTTCGGCATCAATTTCCATACTGCTTTTAATAATGAAAACATATTTGAAGTTCTAAATATTTTCTGAGCAAGCACTGGGCACTGGAACACTATTAAAGTAGAATCCCAAAGAAAATATTGTCTGGGTGTACATAGTTCATCCAAAAGGATAGGGTCTGTTAGTTGGAAAAACCTTTTTAGGAAGCATAACATTAATAATGGTTGAAGACAGTTACTTAACATTTGAGATTAATTAATCACATAATAATAAATACATAGTACTCATAATCCAGTTGAAGATCTCCGTCTGTTTTGGCTATAGTTTACGGATGCCAACAAGGTCCCATCATATAGTTCTCGCTAGCTCAGTCGGTTAGTTATCGGACTGTTAAACATACATTATGTAAGATATTGATCGTTCCTCGTTGGAGTCCAGCTGGAAGCTGAGTGTGCGAAAACTGTATTCTATGAGGGTGTGAATTGCTCAAGTTAGGGTTGCGCCAATATGTAGGCCGCAGTAAGCCCTTTGGCCGCAGTAAGCCCTTTGGCCCCAGTGAGTCCAGGTAGTGATTTAACCCAATGATTAGAACTGCTCTGTAAAGTGTGCTGAGGCCATGTGGAATTACTAGTCAGGGGGACCGCGTAGTGCACTATAAATCACCTGCAATTTATTTTATAATCACCTCAAGCTATTTAAAATATTGTTTATAAGGTAAAGACCACACAACTCTTCGTAACAGAAACAAGGAAGGATCTGGAAGATCCTGATCTGGATGATTCAACAAAACAACAACCAAATTAGAAGAGCTCTTTTGAGAGATATGAACAGTGGCCTAACTCCTATGGACCCAGGGTGTCTGCGCCCGGAGGCATCCGGACCAAGGGGGCTCCTGGCCAAAAGGTAAAAAAAGGGCAAAAAAAGGGTAAAGGATAAGAAGGGGAAAGAAAAGTAAAAGAATCACAAATTAGCGAGAATCTTGCACATTTTTACCAAATATGCATTTTTTAGCCAAAATAACCAAGTTTGTCCGAAAATTTTTGTGGCTACGCGTTAATTTTTTTGCCCCCCAGAAAATTAGTCTTGCCCCCCCCCCCCATTTGCCCCCCCTCCAGAAATGAGATGCTGGTGTCGCCACTGCTCTTTGCTACCCAAAGAGGTGTATCCTATTTAAGGGGCATCCCGATGAATATGCGCCCGCGGGGCACCCAATCCAAAAGTTACGCCTCTGGATATGAACCTCAAGAGTCAACCCACTACTGGACATTTCACAGTCCATATTCAGCAGCCTATTGTTTTCATGTTATTATATTTCCATATGCGTTCCTATCATAACAATTGAAAGAGACAACAGCCTTTGTTACCAGTACACATATTTAAACTAAATAACGTAGTTTGTTTGCCATTCAAATTGGGTACCTCATCTCAAATGACTATAACTTTGGAATGCTTTAGTCTGATTTCAACACAATAAATTTTTCATCTCATACAGAAACAATTTTGCAAAAGAATAAAAGGAACTAGTTATATAAAATCACTGATTAGATTACATATTATTTTGACTCACCGTGTATAATATTTAAATATACAAATTTATGTAATGGCTCGTTAAATAGATTCATTAGGTTTGTGTAAAATCATAAGAAGATGAATCATTATGCTTGTCAAAACCAGTGAATTAGTTTTTAAACTCACATGATATTTCGTCCTTCACTTCGGAGGACTTTGTCAGATCTGGTCATCTGATCTACTTTCCTGGGTAACTTCCATCCGATCGATTTTCTTGATCAATGATGTAGTCTTCTTCCCAATCGTCAAAAGCGGATCATATATGTGAGAGAGAAAATATGTCCCCTCCTCTCTGTTCGTGGTATTGTTCCTCCTCTTTCAAGAAAATCGATCAGATGGAAGTAACCCGGGAAATTGGATCAGATGACCAGATCTGACGAAGTCCTCCGAAGTGAAGGACGAAATATCATGTGAGTTTAAAAACTGATTCACTGATTTTGACAAGCATATAATGATTCATCTGCCATTTTCTTCTTTGCACTAAAAAGTGCTCATTTTCGAACTAGCACTCGTTTTGCTAAATTGATTTTAAATGATCATAATCTTCCTCTAGTTAAGAGGAGTACCTAAACAAGTAGTTAAAGGAGTACTAAGTCCAAAATGATTGGCAGTTCCAAAAGGAGAGTGCTGTTGACTTTACACTGTCAGTGGGGCTCTCAGAAGCACAACTTCAAAACAAAGATTTGAGATCCGAACCGTAACAGACCGATTACACGTGCGCATGTACGCAGAAAACTGTTCAACAGATCTGGATGTAAAGTGGCTTATAGAGATGCGCTTTGAATTAACGCTCCTGTGTAGATAACCCTAATATCTTCCATGTAAAATGAAAAATAAAAGCACCCTAAATTTTCTTTAATTTAAAAAATGCGAGGAATGTTTACAAAATATGTTGTTGGCTGGTAGTACTGTGTTGTTTGTTGCTTAATTTTGGTTTACCAGAAGGCTTGATCATATAGTTGTGAAAATTAAGTGGTGGAACAAGATGGCAGCTTTTAAAAGAACTTTTTGAGATGGTATGCAAATTCATACGGATTAATATTCGCATTGTTATGATAACTTTCCAAAAAGATGTGACAACCGAGGTGAACGTTCATCATTTGTTATGCCTTATCTAGATAGGAGAAATCTGTGTGTATAGCCCCTTCACTTTCAGGTTATTTCAAAAACTGTTTGAAAGGTACATATGACAATTGTCAACTCGTGGTTTGTTATTCATTATGACACTCAAAAATATTTTTCTATATTGCGCGAGTCAAAAAAACTGCAATAATTAGATGGAAGCCATATTGTAAAAACAAAAGTAACTTTGAGCAAATAATATAGGTCATGAATTAAGCTTTCAAACGGTGAAAGAATTGTGAAAATTGATAAAGGCATTGCGAAGATATCCTTATTTGAATAATATGGTAAGAAAACAGTTCCGTCCAAATGAGCATCCCTCGTCAAACGAGTAACAGAGTAAGTACCAATATTGAATTGAATTTCTTGCCAACATCTCTTGAATAATAATACAAACCGATTACATTGCACTAGTGAAAATCTCTTCTTAATCTATTAATTTACATATAAAAGATAATTTAGGCGTTTTTTAAAGTGCAAAATGACATGTTTGGGGATACTGTCTTAGAAGGGAGAGCTTATTAATCAGTCACTGTTCAAAATGCCTCAAGATCAGTTCACAAACGAGCAACGTACTTTTATTGCTGAGGTTTATTTTACCACCAAATCTCATGCAGAAGTGAAACAGAGATTCAAACAGGGTGCATTCCCTCCATTGTGTGTACCATGTGCATCCACTATCAATAGAATTTAGGTGAAATTCAAAAGAACAGTCCATAACCTAAATAAAGAGAGACCTGGAAGACCGCGAACGGCAATAAGCAGGAGAAATGTCGACCGCGTTCGTCAGACATTGGCAAGGGATCCAGAAGTGAGCTCGAGAAGAAATCCCCTGCCACATGTGTCCCAGTCCACGTTCAACCGAAAATTGAATATTCAGGGCCACCAAGCTCAAACGGCCCTTTTCAAGGCACCCAAACACAAAAGAGAAATACCTTAATTGTGTCCTCCATTAATAAAACATATATGCACGACATTTGGACAGAACTGTTTTTATGCCTTCCTATTCAAATAAGTGTATCTCTACGACGCCTTTATCAATTTTCCCCATTCTTTCACCATTTTAAAGGTAAATCTATGATCTATTTAGATATATACATTTCATGTTCATGATATCTCTTGTTCTTAAAATATGGATTTCATTTAACTATTGCAGTTTTTTTTACTCACTCGGTATGTAGTTACAGATGTAGAAAAGTGACATATTGCGGTTATCATAATTCATGTCAAAAATAGAATTTGAGAGCTATTGATATTTCTTTTGTTTTATTGAAGTCAATTTATTCTGTTGCCTTTTTCCATTCCTATTATTTCAAGATAAAGCAGTAATATGTGGGTGTTTAAGAAGCATTTATCACATGCATGGTCAGAGGTAGAGATGTTTGACAGTAGTCAAATGAGTTTGGTTTTTCATTTTCAAAAGGTTAATGAATACAAAAATATGTTTCCCAGTCTAGTTCCATCTTCTGCTCATCACTTCCTGCTATCAAGAAGTCAAAATGTATACAGAATAAATAGGACAGGTTAAGTTACTTTTTGAGTTGTACATATTAGCCTAGTTCAAATGTTTTGTAAGTGCATAACCAAGCATTTTGTAAGCTTTTGTAAAATATTTTGTTAACCTGTTAGGGCAAAATCATAGTCGGCCTCCAAACAACATTTTTCCTACCAAACATTTGGTCGTGACGTCAAAATGGCAAGTGACTCCAAACAAAATAACTTCAACACCGAGTTGAGACCAAATAAAACTTCGCTCTAGATTGCACATGTCATTGAATTACCATACATTGGACCAAATGTGTGGTGCTCTGGCATAATGAGCGGAAAGTCGCGATTGAAAATTTTGAATAAATGGCTGCAAAAGTTAAAATATGATGAAAAGATCAAATTTCGTTTTTTGACATAAGACAAATAAATACATTAGTGTTACCCTATATTTCGCGTTTTGAAGGTCAATTACGCCGGGAAGTGTATTTATTCACGGGTAATTGATCGCGTTTTGCTATTATACACTATAGTAAACAGTAACTTTAAAATCGATTTGGGACAGTTTTTTACTGCCAGATTTTGAGTGGACTGCCTTGTGTTTCTATCTCTAAATGAAAATTGTAGAAAGAAAGTATGACATATTATATATCATTCGAAAGCTGAGATTATAGAGAATTAAAATATGCCATAAACTCAATTTTGAAAATCGCGACTTTCCGCTCATTATGCCAGAGCACCACACAAATGTTTGTTACCCGTTCATACTTTAAATTCGATGGCAAATGTTTGGTGACGTCACGACTAAATGTTTGGTAGGGATAATTTTGTTTGGAGGCTGACTATGGTTTGGGCCTAACTGATCATGCAATATGATTGTGTCGATTTCCCGGGTCGATTTCCTGATGGTAGCGATGATGATAATATTTAGGCAGCTGCGCTTTGAGATCTTGTTCTTAGGGACTAGCCTAGATACCTCCCCCTACTTTTTACCGACATACATTTTTTATATGAATCAATAGATCATGTTAATAGTAATAGGATGACATATCAAGTAAGTCACTCTTTTTGTTTGAGAGAACTGTTTTAAACTCAATTCAACCTACCAGTAGTTTTCCATAAGTTTATGGAATATTTGAGAAAATTGTAAT
Source organism: Ophiothrix spiculata (assembly GCA_000969725.1). Classification (NCBI taxonomy): domain Eukaryota; kingdom Metazoa; phylum Echinodermata; class Ophiuroidea; order Amphilepidida; family Ophiotrichidae; genus Ophiothrix; species Ophiothrix spiculata. The sequence goes on from JXSR01S000202.1 coordinate 40,544, forward strand.
TGTTTGCAAACTTTAATTTTTTTCTTGATCCAGAGGCAAAAAAAGGTGTGCACTGAAAACATTGTTGTTAGTTTCAATTCTTATAAATATCTTCTTTCTTCACCTGTGATGGGCAAACACATTATTATGAAATTGTTTCTCTTTTAATATATACTAATATATGACCGCACGCGGCCCCCTGCTAGATGATTAGGTCTACAGTACTCAACATCTGACATTATTACAGAACTTTTCATATACATGTAGATGGGTTGATGTTTATTTCATGTTTTCTATCCCGTATATCATCCTGCATTTCTGGTTACATCCCGTTGATGGTCTCTATCATAAATCTGTGATAAATCCTACTGTTTATTTTTCCTGTTGTCGCGTTTTGTCAGCAGGCGCACGTGCTAAAATTTACCTTTTTGTCCACTCGTTTATGTCCACATTCCTCCTGTGTCATTGATCATCCCATACATGAATACTCAAAAAGTTTTATTTTCCTGTAGGCTTAAACCTGACTTCCCCCTCTCCCGTGATTTGGCAATTTTGGCTTAAACCTGTTACTGGTTCCCCCTATCCCATACATGAATTGACGCAAAATAATTTGATTTTCCCGTATAAGCTTTAACCTTGATTATCATTATATTCTTCCTGTAACTTAGAATTGTTAATGTTTACTTGATTCTTTCTATCCTGTATATCATCCTGTATCCCGTTGATGCTCTCTGTCACGTATCCTTGTGATAAATCCTAAAGTTTATTTTTCCTGTTGTCATGTTTAGTCAGCAGGTGCACGTGCCAAAATTTACGTATTTATCGTTTATGCCATACCCATACACATTCCTTCTGATCATCTCGTACGTGCATACACAAAACATTTTAATTTTCACATTAGGCTTAAACCTGCCCAACCTTCGCCCCCCTCCTGTTATTCAGATTTTGAGTTTAATTTTCCCGTAGAGATATAAACTTGCCCCCCCCCCCCAATTCGGATGGATTTTGAGATTAATTTTATGTATTTAAGGTGGTTCTAACGGCTACGGTGTCCTGCACAGAATTTCACAGAATGTGTAGAATGATGAACAAAATTTGTATTCCAATTTTTGATTTTTTTCCGTCAAAGCGTTTTTGAGTTACGCTATTTTTTATTTTCCAAATTCCCATAGACTTTGTACATCGCAAATTTGGCCACCATGAAAATTGCACAAAATTTGGCAAATTTCTGAAAAAAATACCATTTTTAAAATAATTTTTTTCTGTGGCAGTGGTTCACAAAAGAAAGAATTTTTTGTTTCTTTGAATGGCAAACTGATCACAGATTGTCATAAATTTTGATTTATAAAAATATCTTTCATCGTTTACGAATGCGAGACTTCTAATGTTTCTACTTCTCAAATTTTATTGCGTTAATTTCTAGAAATACTGAATAGCCAGATTTCTCAGAATTTTCATTCATACTTCCCATGCTTCAATTTTAAAAAGCCCACGAGAGAATTTAGCTATTGTGATCCTTCACCAGCCCCAAAAGTTTGAATGTCATAGCACATTCGCTCTTGACATGAAAATTCAAAAACTCTGATTTTTTAGGGAATTTTCAAAAAATAAAGAAAAACATAAGAAATTGGCCGGATAATATAAAACTTATTAAATGTTACCATTGAAGGGTTTTCTTTAAATGGAAATAGGTTTTGTTTCCCTTTCCCAAAAACTATTCACTTTATAACCAATTTTCTGACATGTGTAAATAGCCGTTCAAGCTACCTTAAATAGTAGGCTTTAATCAGGATTTTTTCCCGCAAGTTTTAATACAGTGCGTTGCTATTGAGTGCATGACGCAATGTCCTTGGATGCATTTTGTTTACTTGTGCACTCGCCTGGTAATGACTGACGTCATTTTCTATCTCAAAAATGGTCTGAAAATACAGGTTTTTTGCACTTTTTAAAGCAACCCGTTGACAGTTTTCGACCAAATAAAGTTCATATCACTCCCCATGTTTTCCTTAATCTTTCCTGTAAATGTTGTTCCATTTAGATAAAAATTTGCGGAGCTTATTGTGAACACCGTCACAAACCCACAACATTTCGCAAATTAGAGTACAGATTAAATTATTTCTAGGAGCTTTGTTTGATCTTTTATCTTGCAAATCCATCTGAAATACAAATTAAGGATTTAAAAAAACCACTGGATATATATAGCCGCACTACCATACAGAATGATATTTTGTAAATTAATTCTCTCTCAATTTGAGCTATTTCTGTTTAGAATTTTTTTACTTTTTTCGATCTCACTACATTCTTAAGTTTTATTTTGAGCATTTCCATAAGTTTTAAATTCTAATTGGAATCTAGGCTATTATTTTGCGATTTTGGGGTATTAGCAAAATTAGCAAAATTAAATTGCTAGTAAATATTTCTTGTTTTACAGTTCCTTTTCAAATTAATTAGTAGTTCCATGTGAACATACCTGATATGAAACTATTTGTGCCAGGTTCCTGCGTACAACTTTTTTTTGGCAGGCAGGAAGTCGGGTGTATTCTTGATTTCTTACATTTCTGTAATTAAATATCTCAATCTCTCTTATCTTTTGTCACATGTGTGAATTTCTTCAAGTTTAGTTTTGTTCATACGAAGTGTAATCATCGAAGACAACTAATCATCGATGATTAAATATTGATCTTTAGTCAACGACGCGCGTTCATACTTAGCGTTGTCATCGATGATTATTTGCTAGCAGAATAATCATCGATGATAAATTTTG
>JXSR01S000203.1:114891-127675 GCA_000969725.1 Ophiothrix spiculata
CCGATTCTTGAGATACAGAGGGTGAGGATTCCATTGGCTGTTGTTGTGTGTTCGCTTCGGTACTGTCAGTTTCTATTGCACTTGTTGTCTGGAACGAGACAAATCACAAGTAAAAATTGGAGAGGTTTATACTTCCAAGAGCAACAAAGTATTCGAAATGTTGACTTACTTACATTAAATATATTACATAAGTCTGTTAAACTTTTATGCACCATTTTACTGACTAGTTCATTCTCTTAGTGTTTGAATACTGTAAAGGGGTTTAATTTTGTGGCAACTTTTTTCATAAATTTAGAAAAAGCAGGATTTTTGGGACAGATTTAAATTAGTGAATCCAGATGTTGGTTTTAATGTTGAATATGCAAGCAAGGTTCTCCTCAAGATAATTCAGAGAAGAATGGAGCCCTACGTGGAACAAGAACTATCACAGACCCAGGCTGGCTTCAGAAAGGTAATGGGGAACTCGTGACCAGATCTCAAACATCCGTTGGATCATGGAGACTGCAAGGGAATACCAGAAGCAATTGTATATGTGCTTTATTGACAACTCCAAAGCCTTCGACTGTGTGGATCACAACAAGCTCTGGACAATCCTTTTAAGCATGGGAATTCCATACCATCTAGTGGCACTCATAAAGAACTTATATACCGACCAGGATGCTGCTGTTAGAACAGACTTTGGTTTGACAGATTGGTTCCCAATTGGAAAAGGAGTACGCCAAGGCTGCATATTGTCTCCATACTTATTCAATATGTACTGCGAATTCATCATGCGGAGAGCAAATAATAATGATCAAATTGGTGCACACATTGGAGGGCACATAATTAACATGCTTCAGTATGCAGATGATACCACCCTGATCACTGAGTCAGAAGAAGACCTAAAGTAGTTTCTGGGCATGGTAAAAAAGGAGAGTAGTGACCATGGACTGTACCTGAATTTAAAGAAAACCAAGATCATGTCCACCAAAGATTTTTCAGCTCAACGGTGAAAATATAGAGGTTGTAGAAACCTTCAACTTTCTTGGATCCACAATACATAAAGATGGTGAAATCAACTTGGAATTGAGGAGACTATCACTGGGGAGAACTGCTATGAACAAACTGAATGCAATCTTCAAAAACCATGACATCTCCAAAAACACCAAGGTTATGTTAGTGAATAGTCTCATCTTTCCAATAGTGTTATATGGATCTGAAAGCTGGACACTGAAGTTGAATGATAAAAGAAGGCTGAACGCATTCAAACTCTGGTGCTGGAGAATTAGTCCTTCGCATCTCATGGATGCAAAAGGTAACCAACAAGAAGGTCATAGAGCTGATTGAGCCAAGCATCACTCTTGAATTAACAGTTCTGAAACAAAAACTGACCTATTTTGGACATGTGATGAGAAGAAGCGGTATGGGAAAGGATATTATGCTTGGTAGGACAGAAGGAACCAGGCGGAGAGGAAGACAGCATACACGATGGATCCAAGAAGTGACTTTAACCTAAACAAACTTAAGGACCTAGCGCAAAACAGGAAGCTATGGAAAAATGTTGCGCATGATGTCACCAGGGGTCGCCCGCGATCTGATGGACTTTAAGAGAGAGAGAGATAAATTTCATGAGGGATTTCATTTTTGTGAATTTTGTCTCGCGAAATCCACAAAATTTAAAGCAAAATTAAATCCTTTTACAATATTTGACGAGGGAGCACACTCCGTTTGTTAAATCAATGATCAGTTTCTGGCTAGGTCAAAATGATAAAGAATTAGGACCACTTAGTAGAAGTCAGAAAATGAATTTTTAAAAATCCCATAAAAACTTAAGCCCAAACCATATACCCTTTGTGAATGGGAAATAAACTAAACTTGCTCCAAGATGACTGTAACCTTTCTGGATGACAAGGCTAAGCTTGGATCAGGTTTAAATATAAGCATGATCACCAGACAATCCTTGTATGTTATAGGCTAAACAATAATTCATTGGACAGCTTACAAAGAAATCCAGAGTGCAGGGTCCTACTGTTTGCTAATGCAAGCCCTGCCCTGGATTTTTGGTTACATTTTCCAATAAATTGTTTGTTTTGCCTAAAAGTTATCTTAAAGGTGTAGGTTCCGATCACTTTCTCACCCCCTAGGCTCAATCGGAAGTGGTATATTTTTGCCAAATCAAAGCTCATATTTTTCTGATTCTAAATCCAAACTTTCACCTCCAAATTCTTTATACTTTTGGAGATATAGCATGAAATGTAAAATATGGTATACCTATTTTCTATTTCTTATGTATTTTCATAACAGCCTCATCCCCAGGGTTGCATATTTTCTTTTGTATCTTAAGAGGAAATAAGAAGTAAGCTGAGGTTAAAATTTCACAATATGCATTTCAGAGGTTAAAGTCAATCAGTTAAAAGTAAACTACGTACAAGCTAAGATCGGAACCTACACCTTTAATTACTATAATTTGCTTGCATCAGACAAATAGGTCTAACATGCTAACCTAACAAGTACTCTTGGCCAAATAAAATTAATAGTTTGTCTCAAAGCTCCCGCGCGCATTAGTTTTATCGCCCGCATTAGTTTCCCTCAAAATCCTAAAAACAGATTTTTTTGCCCTTTTTAATATTTTTTTCACCGACACTGTGAAAAAACAAATGACAACAATGGTTGATCTATTTAATTTGATTCTTGATTCTATTTTTTGAGTTCTAAAAAAGCCATCATGTAAATATATGAGGGGGTACATATGGAACTCTTGTAAAATAGCACTCAGGACTTCTGTCAGACACGGAAAAAAAATCTAAAAAAAGAAAAAAACCTTACAAACAAAACGCATTTCACATTGGTTTTTCAAGAGAGGAGAGCTTTGAGACAAACTATTTATTTTATTAAGCCTTATCAGTATTATGAACTTTCAGAAGCACACCAACCTGTTCAACCTCCATAGGCTGTGCGTCATTGGACTCTACGGCCTCATCATCGGTATCAACATCCATGGGCTCCTCCTTGGTGTTGCTACCCTCACTAGGCATGCTAGGCTTCTCTTTAGGCAATTCAGGAGGCTCCTCCATCGGTTCTGATGAGGAGACGGCTTCTGCTGCAGCTGGCTCGGCTTCTGAGGTAATGGTTGGTGGAGATGGAGACGGTGATGGGGACGGCGATGGGGAGGCTTCCGCGCCAAATTTGCTTGATTTGGCCTGCCATTCTGGGTTACACACATCACCTGGATAGCATATAATGGCTACGTACCAATGAGCACTGGGGGTTGAAAAAATTAGATTTGAATCAGAATTAGCAGCAACTCCAGAATTTTTTTTAATTTTGGACTCATCCAACATTTCAAATCTTAGGGGTCATTTCAAATATGTCAGTATACCATATAAATAAACATTACATTAGTTATAGGTCAGAAAAAGGTACTATTTTACATTCTTAGTCAATGAGTGTGAATTCACTTAAGAATAATTGGCTATCCATTATGACACAATATATGACAGCGCGTTAGCGTATATACGCAGTGGACCCGCACGTTGAAAAATACTGTGCGGTGTAGATATACGCACACATCTGACGCACAATTCATTACTTAAATTGTTCAAATTTACTTGGGAACATTAAAATACTGCGCAGGGTTAAAAGTAGTAAAGTAATAGGAATACTATATGCAAATAAAATAAATCAAAACAAATCATAATATAAACAATAATTACCATTCATTGATAGGAATGACTATGAAATCCTTATCGAATAGATCCACATTACGTGTCCAATTTTTGACTCTATTATGGCGCTTCTCGATTGCATTTAGTTCTGGATTTGTCACTTGGTATCCATATTCCCGCTGCATTAATCTCTTATAAAAGAAGGAGTTGAAGATATGGGTGCGATTCCTGTCAGCTTCTGAGAGATTTTCAGCCATGAGATATCTGCAAAAAGTGTAAATGGCAATATAAGATTACACAAGGGTATGTTCATACGAGTATTTATAGATTTATTGACATACTAAACAATTGAAATGCAGAGATGCCAACTTCAAAACTCGGAGAGTCAAAAAAATGTATTTTGACATACGAAACTGTATTTTTTAATATGATGTCAAGCTTCACTTGCAAATCTAAAACCAAAGGTTAAAAACTGGGCTCTGAAATCTGTATTTTTCCAAGAAAAACTGTATTTTTACATCGGCGAGGGTTTGACACAATGTGGTGTCACTGGAGGGGCTATTTTAAGGGGGTAAAACAGGCATCCCATTGTTCTGATTAATCTGGAAGATACATCTTAACAAAGCTTACAATGCCAGTGATAAAAACAAAATGTCCAGAAAAAAATTAAACAGAGGTCTGTTTGGTTTACTGACAAGAGAGCCAAGAAGTTGCCTTCCGTTCGGCTGACAGTGGCTTTTATAGATCAGTGTTCTAAGTAGAATCAGTGGATTTATTGTAATCATTCTAAGCGTTCAGTTTACTGGATAACCACTAAAACATCACTATCGCTGTAGCTTTGGAAATGCAAATTGACAAAAAAGAGCAAAAAATATGAATAAAAAAGTTATTGAACTGTATAGGCGGGGGTTGCAAGTGCGACTACACAAGCTCAGACTAGAGCGTGGCCAAGCGGTTAGAGCATGGGTCTCGTAATACAGAGATTTTGGGTTTCAGGGTTCGTACACCTTGGAGCCTTTAAAATTCAAGGACTTTTCAATGACTTTCAAGGTCCAAAAGCATGATTTTCAAGGACTTACCACAGCATAATTTGCAGTATGCTGAACTCTTGTTCCTGCCGACATCAATCCACTCGCTGAATTTGGGATCAATTAGCCATAAATTATCAATTTTCAAGGACTTTCAAGGACTCTGTGCAAATTTCCAGGACTTTCAAGGCCTTGAAAAGGTGTTCAAAATTCAAGGATTTTCAAGGACTCTCAAGGACCGTACGAACCCTGGGGTTTGAGCCCCAAGTCGGGCGATTTTCATCTCCTTGTTTCCTTGGGCAAGAAACTTTACTCTATTTGCTCCGTGGACAGTCACGTAAAGCCGTGGGTCCCCTGTGCAAATACTCCTTCATGGGGCGCTGCATACAGTGTATACCTGGCGAGTCTATATCAAATTTTTTTTAAAGAACAAATGGAATCTCTATGGCAATGCTAAACAATTGAAGAGACTTTTTAATCCTGTAATTTATTTTGTCTGTTATTGCCAGTCCGTGCTTAGGGGCATAATCAATATAGAGACGAGCGATCGCTCGGGCTGCCCGAGCCATGAAGCCAAGTAATTGATAGTCTTATCTTTGCATTTCGCTCATCTGTGGCAACAAATTTAGTAATATAATGGTGAATAATATCAATACGTACCAAACTATCTAATCTATAATGATTGCTCGAACTAGGTATTGACTTGGCTTGGGTCAAGAAGATCGGCTCGTCCTTGCTCGGCTCGGGTGAGTTGCTCGGGTCTAAATTGATTATGTCCCATACCAAGCTTAATCTTTTCAGCAGAGTCTCCAATGACCTGGTTCATCATAAGGTCCAAAAAAAAAATGTCTTGATATTCATGAACTCTAGTTGAATCTTGCACTTACTTGAGATAGAAATCAATGATGACATCATTGAGGAATTCTCCTTCCTCCAGACATGCCAGGTCATCTGTGGTTACTGTGATGCCACCGGTGCTGGGAGGGGGTGGATAGATGAACAACCTGTACGGTACAAAAAGATTGGCCAAATGCATGATGGATTTAGTCTACATATAAATGTCAAGTGAGAGTGATCCAAGTCATTGTGATTATCCTATAGTGGTACAGGGATGTTTTATGTTTGAAAAAGGTTGGGCAAATGCATAATTATGGTATTCAGGTCTTGCAGGTCACCATGCTACAAGACCTATTATTAATTAAAGGTTTAGGCTCCGATTTTACCTTGTGTACAAATTATTTACTTTTAACTGATAGACCTTGACCTCTAAAATGTTTTTTATGAGCTTTTCCCATCAGGTTGCTTCTTGTTTACTCTTCAGAGCCAAAAGAAAGTATACAACCATGGGGATGAGGCTGTTATATAAAAATATATAAGAAATAGAAAAAAGTATACCAATTAAATTTACATTTTCTAATATATCTTCGAAACTATAAAGAATTTGGAGGTAAAATTTTGGATTTACAGTCAGAAAAATATGGTCTTTCATTTGACATAGATGCTGGAGGTAACTCAACCCTGCAAGCTCCCTTGTTGTAACCGATGTAGTTTGGCATATATTGGAAAGTAGGATTTCAAAGTACCAGATCACCTCAGGCCTAATTTGGGGACAATGGAATCTTTGCCAAACAGATTCATAAGCTATTCCTTGTGCATAGCGCATGTAAAGACTGCGCGTCGAGGGGCATCGATCGATGCATATCGACAAGACTCTGAATAAACCATAATACCACTTTTGCCAAACAGATTCATCATACCATGTTGGAAAAAAAAAAACGGGCCCGACTGATCATAAGTTTGTGTTTTGAAAGAATTTTTATTTTAGTTTTGCCAAAAACTTGTAAAATCAACCATTTTTTGGCTATAATTGTTAATTTTTAAAAGAAAATAACTTTGTAAAATTTTTTCATTTTTTCTCCAATTTTTAATTTTAAAGTTATTTGGGAAAATTTTTTAGAGAAAAATTTGCCTGACCGACCAACCCTTCTTGAAAGGTCTGCTGCCCGTAAAACAGGTTTTTGTTTTTTGCCGCCTTAGTTTACACTGTTTTTTAGATTTGATGCATTTAAAACACGGTATTACCAGTGCCATAATTTGTCAAAATATGCATCTTTCAGTTCCAGTGCAGACAGTTTTGATCCGTTTTGGAAACCAAACCAGATTTACCTAAAACTGGCGAGTTTCAAAATGGCAGTGCTGTTAACACTCTAACTTTCAAATTTATTTGATACGGGTATAATCGACAGAGCAGCACCTTTGACTCTTTTAAAAAATATGTATACCTCGTTCCGCAGACAACAATGACAAAAATCCTGAGTACATGGCATACTTGTAAGTAAATACGACCTGCACCCTGCATGGTTGTTTAAATTTGTAGAAATTTAGAAAAATATGGCAGTAACTTCATCCCGACAACACATAAAACAACAACTTACTGTTCACAAGGTCCAAGAATCCTCCTAAACTGTAAATTGATCTCCTGAGGTAGCTCATCTATGGGATCGCCTTCTTTATACCCTACAGCCTCCTCACCATCAGGTTGCTCTACCTTGGTGATGGTCAGAGTGTTTGGATTCACCGTTACTATCGTCTTTTTCACTGTCGGTGTCTCTCTGACGACCACCGTAGAAGATGGGGGATCCGGTACTGATGGGAAGCCAAGTTTCTCAGTCAGGTGCTCTGGGGGTTTGCTCGCTACTAGAAGGCGATTAACTTTGTCTTTATCTAATTCTTGAAATAAGGCACCTACAAACAAAAGTTTGGATATTAAACAGAAATTATTAATATTTTTAGCATTACAATAGTGCAAACAAAAAATAAAATAACATTACAATTCTATTTAAGAAATTGTACATCAAAACATTTTCAATTTTATTAAAATATACTGCTCCTTCACTTGATCTCATTTGATATGAAAATCATTCAAATTTTTCAGTTCACTCATTTATTGAACAGCAAATACATTTTTTAAAGTTCACATTAAACAAGGACATGGACGCAGATTAGTCGCAGATAAATGCAAACTACTACTGCCATGGTACTTCAACTAATTGTATCTGAGGACCAAGTGTCCAGTTACAAGAAACCTGTGGTGTTATATTGCTGTTTAAGCAAGTAAGTTTTGACATGAAATATTTCAAAATTCTCAACACAGACAATATCTTGAAATGGTCTAGAATCATTTTAAAACTAATTTAATCCAAAGATGAAATTTATTACCCAAAATCTGGATGTAAACAAAGTTGAGGTTGTAAAACAACTTCTTGAACTACAAAATGCACTTTGTTTTATCCAAATCGATGGTCAACAAGGAGAGATATGGCAATCAGCTAAATGGCAGGGTCCGCATGCAAGCTCTTTAAATGGACGAAACTTTTGACCCTGACCATTAAATGAGATCACTTAATTAGCTGCTTCTGGTAGCCAATTGTATAGCCTTTCAAATAAGGGAAAATTTGTGACTTCAATACTTTTATTTTTCTCATGATATTTTTTCTGTGACAATACGTATAAACAATATTCCTGGTTTGAATGTTGATGATCTGACAATTCAAAGGATTTTAGACTGAAAACTAAATCAAAGTGATAGGCTTATATGTGACCCATCATATCTAAAGGTACCTTTAAGGTCGGCATAGTAATTTACGAGATATGGGCCACTGAAGCTGAGCATAGTCCAAAATCACATTCAAGGTCAAATTTCTAATTTCATTAGAAACGTTACCTTTGAAGTCTATTCTATCATATTAATCAGGTTTCAACATTCAAAACATAAGACAAATGTTTAAAAAAACCAAGATAAAAATTCTTTCTCTATTCAAGTCTTACCAGTACAGAAACTTTAAACTCGATTCCTCAGAACTATAGTTTTTTGAATCAGCCTGATGCCTTTTACCAATTTGGATGTAAATTTGTAATCGAACATCTAATAACCAAAAGCAATTGCAAGGTGTCATTTTAAATCTTTAATTTATAATCTTTCAGATGAGACCAAAAAACCAATTTTCATTTTGGGACCCTTAAGGTACCTTTCGATATGACGGGTCACATATAGTGATTTTGAACTTCCTGGTTGACCAGAGTAAGAGGTACAAATATGTGTGAATTGGCTATAGTCCGAAGGGTTAAGAACCAATCACTATTAGTTAAATGCATGTGCTGGAAAGTAAGAATCCCTAGAGTTGAACCATCTTCTTTTTCTAGAATACTTACTTTTAATTCTGTTCGTAGCAGACGCCATTCCATCAAATGCCTCCAAGATCTTGGCTGCTTGGTCATGGGTAGGATCATTCATGGGCCGGATTATTATCCTCTTTTCACAATCAGCTGAAAGGTACAAAAATGTTTTAATCAATGGTGATAACTCAATGTGTTCAGCAATTATTTGACACTACATCTAAATTTACTATACCTCATAAATATTTATTAGGAAACCATGAAATACAATTGGTCAGTTAAAGCTAATGCGCATGACAGCATTATGCCTCAAGTGCGCGTTACGTCAACGCAGGGAAAAAATTGAGAAACTATCGCATCCCTGTAATCATATCGCTTTATCAGTTGGAAATTATATGGTGATCGAGAAGAATGGACATTTTTGATGTGTTAACACCAAATTTTAGTGAAATATTTATAAGGTATAGTAAAACAAATACAACATGGTTTATTTTGAGAAGTATTGAAAATTCCTGATCCCTCGGTGTTGGATGCATATGACATCCAACACCTCGGGGTCAGTAATTTTCACTACTTCCCTCGATACCATGTTGTTTTTGTATACTATTTACTAACTGTAGAAATGTTAGTACACATATTGAAATGTTTTGGGTAAACTGAAGATACCTATGTCAGTTTTTCTATAAAATGTTTGATTCTGAAATTTTATACATGTAAATATAATGTTTCCTTAAAAAGATACATATATTTATGGACAAAATAGTTTGAATTAACTTAAATTGTGTGCCAAAAATTGAATTTCTAAATGCCCTTTATGTCAAAATCTCATCATTTTCAGACAAAATATGCAAACAATTTTGTGAATATTGAGGGGAAAAAAGCCATCAGGTCAGGATTAACATAGATATGAAAGCTGATGAAGTAAAAATGGATAGATTGAGCATGGTCTATAAAATGGACTCGACATTATACAAAAACATATTACCCACCATGTCGGGCAGGTAAATTTCACCTGCCTGACACCAGAGTAACCCGTCATTGGCTGTTAGGCGGGTGTTAATGTCCAGTAGGCTGATTCACCAAAAAATAAAATTCTGATTTAAAATTAAAACAGCTGGTAGCGCCCCCTAAATTTTTTTCGATTTTTAAAAAAATTTGCACAAATGATTCTAACCCTAAAAGGAATAAAATGAGGGGGTGAGCCGAAGAAAAATCAGAATTTTATTTTTTGGTGAATCAGCCTAATGTCCAGCCCTACCTATCCACTAACAAAGGATGGTCCAAGTTTCAGTATACGTCCTCAGATGAAGTTTTGTTTCTCGGTTAATATCCTATGTTGAATGTGTGGACAAACGCACAAAATATTTTAATCTAACCTTACACTCACCTGCACTGTTGGGATCAAAGTATGGTCCCTTGCCATCCTTGACCATCTTGAGCCTCTCTCTGACCAAGAGTGCAAATTTGGGTGTGACATAAAAGAATATGGTTGGCATTCCTTTCTTCAGATGGTAATGGCACAAGGTGATGTCTTTGGCTTCTAGTCTCAGCTCCCTACATTGATCAGTTTTTTCTAGTGTAGGATAACAAAAGTAGAAATTATAGTTTATCTCTAGAGTTGTTTTTGACACGTTTGCTGTTTTTTTCCCGTTAATACCTTTTGGCAACTCCAAAAACATTACCCACAAAACTTTTCAACGACATGAAAATGACAAGCGCTCAATTAAGACTGTTCTGACTTCTCAGAAGTAATCACAAAACTTGTGATTTCTTTCCATTTAATACTCTTTTAAATATCTCCACACATGCCCTGGGCTTTATATGAATTTGAAGTGTTAGTGGGAATAATGGTAGCAAACAAAGTTTCATTGTCAAATTCATTCCCATTATATCAAAATATTTTGATTTTCTTTTATTATTAATTATTGTTAGTGACAACAATAAACACTGCCCTCTAAGAGTTGAAATCTTCAAATTGGTTTTACCAACTGATCAAAATTTAAATTTCTTTTGATTTATGTGCAGTTTATGATGTACAAGATGGTTCGCGAAACAGTAGTCTCGCCTGCTGCATCGACGACCTGCTGCATCATCCTCATATGATCTTGGGTCAATTTTTTGATCTTGAATCCATGGACTTCGGCTAGTGTTGCATACACATACTTTCTAATTGAAAGTAACATCAACATGACTGGCTATGACCTTAACATGACCTTGGATGAACTTTGGATAAAATTTTTGACCTTGATGTATCTCAAGGCAACTTTTTGACCATTTTGGAAATTTGACCTCAGATGACCTTTTGACCTTGCCCTTGGGTCAAGCACGTTCTATGGTCTAAGTTTAATCCATGTGGGGCCAGGGGTTCATGAGTTATGAGCTTGACCTCAAAATGACCTTGGATGACCTCAGGTCAACTTTTTGAACAGTTTTGAAATTTGACCTCAAATGACTTTTTTTGACCTTGAATGACCTTCACCGCACCCCCCAAAAAGGCGCGTCACGTGTGCTAATCCCAAACCCCTTCATGTCACCAAGTTTCATTACCATAGCCCTTACGGTTTAGGTGATATACTTAAAATAAAAAATTACACATAAATTAATTATGCAAATTAGGTACTTTATATGCATAGTTGACATTCAAATTGTACACAGCACCAGTTCAGCTTTCAACCCTACCTACTCACCAAATATCATCAACATAGGGCATACAGTTTCTGAGATTTGCTCCGGACGAGAAATGTGGACGGCGGACAGTTTTAAGGAATTGTATGTGTCTTCCTGAAAAATTTTCAGGCGAGACAAAAAGTAATGTTTAACAAACAAAACTTAACCTCTTACCTGACATATAATACATTCTTTTGGAGAATAGCCTCACACCCAGGATCAACATGCAAAAATAAAACTTGAGGTTTTTTTAAAAACTTTTATGAAGGTTATGATCAAAATTTTCATAATATTTGGTAGTTGACTGTTATTATGGAACATATCAAAAGTAAATCTGCAGATACAATTTTGAAATTTTGTTCAATGCACCTTTTAAAGGCACTCACCATTGAAATTAAATATAACACATATTGCTCTGAAACACTACAGGGTGAATAACGGACGGCGTCCATGAGCCAAATCGTATTACAGTGCAACCTCTTTTATCCGGACATGATGGGACCAAACAAAGGCCGGATAAGTGAAAAATTCGGATGAGAGAATTGTGTGTAAATCTGCCTATTAACATATAAGTCTTTAAATTGGTGTAACATAAAATAGTTATTGAGAAGTGGTTTAATGTGTGAATCACTTTTTGATGGTAAAAATTACAAAAATGTCCTTCGAATGCATTAAATCATGATAACAGGCAATGACAAAACATGTTTTCCTTTGAAATTATTCAGCCGGATAACAGAGTAATCCGTATAAATGAGGTTCGGATAAAAGTGGTTGTACTGTATTACATATTATTATAATTATCACATATCAAAAGTAAATCATCTGCAGATCTTGGAATTTTGTCAGATGGACCTTTATTAAGTTTATCAGAAACTCACCATTGAAATTAAAAATGACGCAGTTGCTCTGAAACACTACAGGGTGGATAACAGAGGGTGTCCAGGAGCCAAATCGTATCAGGCACACTTTCATCGACTGGACTACTGCTACTTGGACGATCTTGTTCCGCTTTGGTGATGGAGGCGACGTAGAAATTAGGTTGACTGTGTCGTCTGTCTTCCCTGGTGTATTCCCATCCTGATTGAAGTGCAAGTGATAAAGAGAAAAAATATGCTTAATTTTTTTTAAACATATGTGACCTGTCATATCGAAAGGTACCTTAAGGGCCCTGTTTACCCTTCATTTTCAGAAATGGGTTATGGACTGTAACTCAGCGACGGATAATTAAATCCAATCAAAGTATACATTTCTAGAAGTGGATTTGCATAC
>JXSR01S000204.1:38298-48343 GCA_000969725.1 Ophiothrix spiculata
TATCTTATGAGTAATATCTGCAAATTAGATTTTTTACGTAACTCAAATTAATATTTTCTAAGTAGGATGAACTTAGTGTAAGTTTCAATTTTTGAGTGTAGGTTTTCATGCATAAAAGAATAGAAACCATGCGACATTTACGTGCCTTATACCAGACTGTTTCAGGTACACCATAATGAAGCATCACCGTGTTTCAATGCAATAAAACTATTAAAAAAAAAAAACACGATGAAAAATCATTTAACAAACAGTGGAATTAAGTTGCTTGATTTTCCCTGTACAAAATCCTAAATATTTACCATGTTAAAAAACAGTGCGGTCGTATTTTGTATAATTTCTAGACCACTTTTGCGTTTCTAAATTCAGAAAGAAAATGATCAAATCAAACACATATTGGAGAAAAACTCAGATTTGTTTCACTGTCAAGAGACATCTAAAGTAAATATCTAGAATGTAGCTCATCTACTTAAATCACATTTCAACTACTTAGGCTAATCATTATAATGAAAATCAAAGCCATACGTAAAAACAAATTGCAAAAGTAATGATATTTACAGGATAATATCAGACAAACAAATACAATAACAAATCTAAAATCTAGAAAAATCTACTAGGTGGAACAGCGGTTAATTTGCATAAAACAAAATCTCTGCCAAAACAGAGGGTAAAGTAATTTCAAATCTGGTTAAATCATGTTAAAAACCATTATATTGCGTTCCAGTCATCACAAAGAATCAGAAAAAATATACTCTTACCCATCTCCGTAGTATGGTTAATGAGGTATATCTAAAAACGTGAAAGGTCATATCAGAGGCCACGTGATACGCCCTATGTGGAGAGGAACACGTTTAAACGTTTTTTTTAGTTGTAATAATTCTACAAGAATCATTTTCACACACGTTTTAATGACAGTAAAATATACCTAACCATGCCCAAAAATCTATGGTAGGTGATGTATTATAGTTTGGTGAGGATATTAAACTTTGTCAATTTAAGGGTATTTCCACTACTAGTTTCAACAATGTTCAAATGTCAAAATTTTCATGACAAGTTTCGTACGTTGTGAAAACGTGGATGAATAACTGTAATGACTTATTGTAAAATGCATAATACCGTAATTGCACGGATCAACAGAAACAGACAGATTAAGTCTATCGGGTCAGGTTAATTATTGAGAGATAATGCATGTTTGATCACCCTGTATTAGGCACTGAAAAATTAGGTGAAAAATTATCCAACTAAAAATTGATTATATGTCTCTATTTGCTGTAACATGGAACTTTCAGCTTTAAAAATCTTTATGAATTTTTGAAATCAGGCCTTCCGTTGAGGAGATATTATAATTTTTATGCAGTTTGATAGTGCTATTTTGGAGAACAAATGTCAAAGGTAAACTCTTTTATTTTCTTTATATTGGCATGGCACCAAGATATTAAAGTCTCAACATTTTTTTTGATCATATCTTTAAAATGTTTATTGTACAAGCCTCAAACTTTTTAAGAGTGTGTTGCTTACATTATGTGCTTTAAGAATATAGCTTAAAATGTTGAGTTATACATCATAAAAAGGCTAATTTGCATAATTAATTACTTAATTAGCTGTATTTTCCTGATTTCCCAACATGTTATAAGAAATCTAGATCACAGAACTCCACACCCGTTTAATATTTTGACTTCAAACTTTCCATATAAGTTGCTGGTAGTGTTAGTTTTGAGTACTAAAAACATTTTTAAGAACCTATGCATCTGATTTGCATAATTAATGACATAATTATAAAAACTACATTAGGCACTTCAGTTAGCTGTTACATAATGGGTGAACGGCTGAATCCAAATAAAAGTATATATTTCTGAGAGCGGATTTGCATACTAAACATTATGGTGAGGTCATTTTTGAAACAAAATGTGTCATTTTGGCCTTTAGGTTCAAAAATCATGTTTTTGTTCCACAATTGAAGTATATATTTCTGAGAGCGGATTTGCATACTAAACATTATGGTGAGGTCATTTTTGAAACAAAATGTGTCATTTTGGCCTTTAGGTTCAAAAATCATGTTTTTGTCCCACAATTGTACGGGAAACCTAACTAAATTGTGCTTTGGTGAAATCCTGAACTATTTTACTTGTAAAAATCAAGAAATCAATATCTAGGAACGCATTTCTCAATTTTTTGATTTTTTTTAAACTTTTTGAAATATTGTCAAAAATAGGTCAAAAAGTGTCATGTTTTGTCAAAAATCGTGGCATCAATGGGATTTTTGACTTTTTTGGACTAATTTTTGACAATATCTCAAAAAGTATTTCAAAAAGTAAGAACAAAATCAAAAGATTCGAGAAACGCGTTTCTATAGGTATGGCTTTTAGTGATCCTGAAAGTAAAAAAACTTTAGGGCCAAATATACACATTTGTGGTCCAAAATGACATAATCATCATGTTTAGTATGCAAATCCGCTTTTACAAATAAATACTTTTATTTGCATTTAATTATTACTTACTGAGTTACAGAGAAAAAAAAACATTTCTGAAAACAAAGGGCTACCAGGCATGCCAGGGCACGGCCCTATATATCGGAGATACAGACATTCAGAAACGGCCATTTCAGAAAATTTCATGAATTTGTGATATTTTGTGTTTTCATAAACGACAAATTGGGCCATATTGTTTGACATTTTTCTGTCAAGATTATAATGATAAAATGGGTAATATTATGTGACCTTTTACGTGCATTTTATAAACGACAAAATTAACTATAAATTTGTTTATTTGATTTTATGTTTTTTTTTATAAATGTTAAAATGGTTCATATTCATTGACATTTTACGTATCTTTTTTATGATTAAAGCGGTTTCACGTTTCTTCAATTTTTAAATTACGGAGTAGGTAATATTGCGTGACATTTTGTGTATCTTATAAATTACAGGGGTTTCTGTGTCTTCCATTTTTTAATGACAAATTGGTCCACATTTTGTGACATTTTGCGGGAAAAAATGTGTAATATTTAACGATATTTTAGGCGGTTTTCCTTATAAAATGGGATTTCCTTATTTCATGGATCACTGCCGTTGAGTCAACATGTTTTCACCCCAATGTACTCAAAGAGTTGTCAACTTTAAAATGCACAAGGAAAGGTGCGGAATTATGCTATTATTTTTCTTTCTAATTTAGGCAGGGCATCGAAATAAATTTTGCTGTCTGGGAGCATGAAGTAATTCTGAAATATTTTCTGCAAGAAATTAACTGTTTGAGCGGCTTGCCGCGATTGTGAGCGGCTTGCCGCGAAGCCCTAGCGGGTGGGGTCCAGGGGCCCGCCTTAGGGCCCCTGGTGGGGTCCATGGGCGAAGCCCCGGCGGGGGTCCAGAGGGCGGATCTCCCGGAAGCTCTTGGGTTTTAGCTATATTTGAGGGCAAAAATCAGCATCCTGAGACCCCATTTCTTTCAATTGTGTAGCATGTTGAAAAGGTTTACAAAACATTTTAGCAATGTTATGTACAAAATCACTTTTACTTTGTTTATTTAATTCTATAAAAAGTGTGTAGGCCTATCTGTTAAAAGTTACACTTTTGGCAATTACTTTTTAACCTATGAACCAAACAGTGATATTAACCAATAGATATATAGATATGGGTAATTAATCTATTTCATAATTTCTGTATTTCATCTTTTCTGGCAACAGATAAATTTGATTCAAATATTTACCAACTCATTGAGTTCCACTTCAGCAGCGGGGAACAGAGACTAGATTCAGGTTTGATCACACAATCAGCACGTTGGTTTTGTAAGTCTAGTAATAGCTCGACAAAAAATGCAAAACTTGTTTTGTTAAAATAACATTTTAGCAGATAAAATACAAATTGTAATTCATGAATTTAATTATTAAAGGGTTAAATGGAAAAAAATATTAACTTGACTTTACCTTTTTAACCTAAAATTGCTAACACCCACCGTTTTATTATTTATGACATGAACATCAACTGTTCCGCTAGAGATTGCTCCACACGGGAGCAGGGGAGGCCAGACACAACAATAATAAACTACTGGTATTGATATTGTTACATATTGTTACACTATTAAGTAACCATGGCAACATTGAGTCAAACGCATATTATTTTTGATGTGATTTTGTAGAAATCAGAAAATATTATTTTTTTTTCTTAAGATTTTTCAATTTTTTTGTTGACTGTCTCATTATTTTTCTGCCGGCCGTGATTTTTTTCTGGGAGCGGCGCTCCCGTGCTCCCGTGGATTTAGAAGCCCTGCATTTAGGCGCGATGTTTGTGAATGAATCAGGCTGTGAAAAATCTTAAAAATTATTTGGTATATTATAGTGATATTAATTTCCCATGTTGCTTGTTGAAATAATTTTAACCCCAAAATGCAGCAAAATGGCCATAGTAAAACATTCTGAATGTAACTTCTCTCAAGAATTGTCAACTATTGCTAAGAACTCACCAAATACCCCATGGAGGCATACAATCCTTCTGAAATGTATGTGATTTTAACCACCCTGTATATTTCACCGTATGGATATTAAGTGGAACTTTCTATCATGTCTATTTTCTTATTGAGAGCCCTGTGTTTATAAATATAAACCAATGCCTTTTTTTTATGTTGATGGCTGTGTAGAATAAAAGAGGTCTATGAAGAGAGTAAAATTAACACATTTTTTAGTTACTCCCTGTATATTTGGCATACACCCTGTATATAATTTCAGTATCATTGTATATTTGTTATCCTTGTAGTATGAGTGTTTAAAAAATGTAAACCTTTATGGTGTTAAAATGTCCAAAATATTCAGATTGGTGATTCTTTTCTCATTTAGCGGTATGTTACACTTTTTCTGATTAATTCATGATTTATGATCAATAGTAAGTGTCCTGTAAACGTTACTTTTGCAATTGTTTGACCCATTTTTTTTTTTTTTTTAATTTTTACTAGCCTAACTTTCGACATGTATGCTTTAGCTTAAGGGTACGAGGAATCCACATGCTCAGGAAAATGTGAATCCTAACTATTTTTCAATCATGAAAAGATAAATAGTTTCCGCTGCCTTTGCAGTGACTCGAACCATGGACTATGGCGGGGTTTAGTCATGCATTACGAAGCGAGAGATCTACCGCTGAGCTATCAAGGCAACGTTGAGATGGTGAACTAAAATCTAAAACATAAATATTAGAATGCCGTATTTTTCTTTTGTTTACATAAATATTGCAATTTTTGCCTCATTGGAATGCTCAATTTGTAAGTAAATTATGCGAATGCGTATATCAGACAAAATGTAGATAATGTAGATACTAATATCAGGCAATTCACAGCTCAAACAGGGCGAACTCAGAGTCATAATTCACGCCCGGTTTTTCGGGCAAAACAACGCGGGTTTGTTAACGCGGGTTTGTTACATTATCATTCAAACTCAACACAACACATTTAAAAAATATTATTTGTAATTCAATAAAAAGTATTAAGCCTACAATCTGTCAAAATTTGAAAACAGGCGAATCGTTCGAACATCATAACATTTTAAGGTTTCGGCGAAAAAGGTGTAAATTATTCGAAGCTGTCTATTGACGTAATTATGACCTTGATAATGGACGTGAAATCACTATTAAAGTCTCATGTATAAAAAAGAGACTCTATTACATATGTACGCCAAAAATGGTATTATTCTGATATGTGTAAGTAGGATTAAAGTTGCAGTAAAGATGCCGTTGGCAAAAATGGCACCCGTTTAGGGACTGTAGCCTTAACCAACCGATATGTCAAGTAATGGCTGCGCCAATTGGCTATAGAATGATGCTAGGTAGCTCAATCAGTGGAGTGGACTCTACACTAAGTTTCTTAGGAGAGGGGGGGGGGGTATTCTATTTGACACATAACATTTTCTTGTTATTTTATATTTTCAGGGAGGATCAGCATTAGAGGACCAACGTGGACATATTACTTCTAGTAAATACTCTAGTTACACATTAATAGCTAATCCTAAGTCAAACAATGTTTTACGTGTGGATATCAAAGCCAGGGATGGATTAAACAGATTAAAAAAGACGGGTGGTGATTATTTTCGAGTACTTTTGTCTTCGTTTACTCAAGGTGCAAATTACAGCACCTCCGCCCAAGTAATAGATCTCAAAAATGGTACTTATAGCGCATGGCTATATCCTGAGTGGTATGATAAAACTAAAATCACTGTCATCCTCGTCCATCCAAGCCACGCAATATGGAACTTACGGAACAGGACAGAAAACATTGACATATTGCAAAGTTACTATAAGACAACATTTCAATCTGGAAATTATTCTGCAATTGCCACCTGTTTCATAGACTTCCGAGGATCTTCATTTTGGAAGTATGATCAATGCGTTTATTCTCATCAAAACGCTTTAGGAAGCAAAACTGCTATGATATGTGAAAGACCAGACCTAGGTTTATCATGTGATACACTTTACAGCTATCATGTAGAAAAGGCGATTTCACCACCTAAAAGACAACAATTTATGGACAGTTTGAGAAAAGCATGGCTTTTTGAAGGGTATATATATATGCATTTTTGTTTTACGATTGAAAGCTTTTTCTTGCCTGCAGACAGATTAAAAAATACAAAGCTAACACATTTTCCTGCTACCTATAATATTGATGGCTATTTGTGCCTGCATTTCTAATTCCTTAAACTTAAATCGTTTAAAAAAAAAGTTATATTATTTTGATGAAATCCTGATTTGAAATAAGGTCTAAATAACCCGATAACATGTTACTTTGATGTGATGAGATCCATACAAAAGTGAACATTTCTAAAAGCGTATTGACTTGCTAAATTATATTATTATGATGTTACAATATGCTGAAAATAAAACAATTGATAACAATTGGTATGCATTAGTTTAATGACAGTTTTATTTACTTATTTTTATTGTTAAATGTATGTACTTTAATAACGACAGATACTGATCTTTCTGTGTATTTTTACAGAGAGCATTTTCTGCGAAGAGTTACGAATGGACCACAGAAGATTCAGCTAAGGAATGGTAATATTGGCACATATTATTTTTCTTCAATAGTTATTATTGTGGTTTGGTTTTGCTATTTATTGCAGCATGCTTTTTAAAAAAATTATTAGATCATTTTCAATATGACGTTTTACAAAAAAAAATATCAGGACCACGTCCTTTCGATCATAGCCAGTGCTTAAGGGGCGGCTTCAAAACTCAACCGGCGGTTGTCTGCCGGTTCTGGGCGGTTCGACCGAAATAAACAATAGCCAACCGCCCAGAACCGGCCAGAACCGCCCAGAACCGGCAGACAACCGCCGGTTGAGTTTTGAAGCCGCCCCTAAGCTCTGTGCAAATAAGCTGTTAATGAGCAATTTAGTTTCTTGATCTGATGATTGATAACAAAAAATTGGTCGCAACATTTTCTTTTAATTAAAGATGACTTTGAACGCTTTTTATCTGAAATGGGAAAATGTTTATGTGTTTCCAATTAAATGTAAGTGATTTGTTTTCTGCGGTTCATTAAAGCGACACATTATATGTTGAAGAATTTAAACTGATACTCAAAGCAAAATATTGCTCACCTTTGAGAGCTTTCGGAATGTAGCACTATTCCCTGTTCACTCAAATGGTAGACTGGTGAAATGCCGCTAGTTATTGATCAGAGACATTGGTCACGTGACGTAAGTCACGTGATTGTCTCTGACGTAATAACGATGTATATATCCCAGAAAGTTTATGCCGGCCCTGGTCCCGGTTCAGGTTGCTGTGGTGAGTCCTGATGCAAATGGCCTCCTTTACTCCTCTACGAAACCAATCAGTTTCTTTCTCCAAAATCTTGACATTGTCCCAATCTATTTCATGTCCTGCTTTGGCATGTTCTCCGACAGGAGAATGGCCATCATAGTTATTGCGGTGTTCCTTAATTCTGGTACTCAATGTGCGGACTGTTTCACCGACATAGGCAGAATTGCAATAAAGGATAAAGTTCCTCCTGATAAGTGTTGTGGTACCGTCTACCAAGTGAACTGTAACAATTGCATTTTTTTCCTTTTTTTTCTTATTTCAATTAGATTTTATAATTTTTTCAGTGACATATCACTCTTCCACTCTTCCAGACACAATTCTATTTTTTCATCTTGTTTTATTTTCAGTTATTTTTGCACTAGGGCATGAGCTTAAATAGATTGCCGCCGAAACTGCCATAGGCGCAGCGGAGACGGGCAGCGGATCTGCAATATCGGATTTGACCTCATTGGACCAAGAGTCACACTCATCTACATGACAAGTGCTTTACGCAGAATTCAGGCTAGATTTTCAGTGTGTTTGGCTTCTTTGGACTAAGCGGCTTAAATATATTAAGTCCAGAATTGTAAATTTCAGAGAAAAAGTAAAGACCAAATTTGACTTCACTCACTGAAAAAAATCACTTTAGAAATCACATAAATATGCATTTTTATTTCTACTAATTTCAATCATTTTTTATTTCAATATGTTTTAACAACATTTATACATCTAGATGCATAATTATTTTGAATTAAAAGCTATTTGGATGAGTTTTTGGGCCTTTTTAAATCAATGTCTCAAACTCATTAATATTCATGAGCATCATCAAACCAGCGCTCTGTGCCGATTTTCTATGCATAAAAAAAAATAAAACAAGCCACTTTTCTCGGACCTGACTTCTGGCTGCACGTCTTGATGAATAATGGTTAGAATCCAATGTTTTGAAAAAAAAAGCGAGCTTCAGTGACCAAACTCGCCTCATCTTGATCCTTAGATCTGTGCTACTGGTTTGACCTCGAGGGTTTTAAATGTTCATAACTTGTTTTTCAGTCAAATATCAGAAATAGGGTCTCAAAGAAAAGCTGAAATTCTTGCACTTGTTCCCAATATCTTCAAATTACGTTTGCAAGTACCGTATTGGAGCACGAGCCAATTTGTCGAGCCGAGCCGATACTTTTTCGGGAGTCTTTATATACGTAAATGTACGAAATACATACTTACATATTTTGGTAATCTACCCATTTTCAAGAAGAGGCAAATACATGTAGACATGATTTTGAATTTAGCTAAACTGTTATTAAGATTCTATTACCTGCATTATAAGGCTAATTAAAAATTTATCGATACTTTTAAATACATATTTATCATTTTGTAAGGTATTTATATAAACCACTTGACCTTCCTTTATATATGTAGCTTTGAATCACGCATTTGTAGTAATATTCTTTTCAACCCGGTTTGTCATTAAAGCAATTTTCCAAAGCTTACAAACATTGTTGTAGTATACATAAGTATCAGTTTTCAAATACCTTCACTTAACCGTAAGACCTGTAATAAATTTTCTTAAGCTGATTCCAAATTCACTTTTTTTTACTCTTCGACACTATATATTTCTGTATACTCTTTATATACACGATCGCTTCCTTTGCTTTTTGTTTCCTAAAGTCGTTTTACAAGGAAACCTTAAGACATTTTTTCTTTTACCAAGTGTTCATTAAATACTCAGTGTGTGGTTTTATACCTTTTGCACCATACACACTTGCACATAAACTACTTAAGCACATATATTAAAGACTGGCATACATATAGATATTAAAAGTTAACCTCATTACGAAATGATGCCCAAGAACACTATTTAACACGATATACGTATATACTTGTTCATCCAATTTCATTACTGCCAACATATAATAACCCTTTTTTTAATTAATGAATTGTTTTTTTGGGGGAGTGATGGGCGGGATTTTTTATGCTTTTGTAAATCAACTATACACTTACTCAATCTGAAACATTCTCTATTAATCCGCTCCACTCTAGGCATTATTGAATAAACAATCTCTTGAATACAAATGGCCACTGGGCCATAAAATAATTAAGCCATTGAAATTGCTAGGGAAATTGTATAGAGTAATAACACTTTTTGTAGGGGTAAATTAGTTTACTTTCAGATGGCTGCTGTAATCAATATTATGTTGCTGTTATTTATTTACTTTTTTATCCATTTATTTGCTTAATTGTTGACTGATTGACTGATTGACTAACTGATTGATTGATTG
>JXSR01S000205.1:22437-32713 GCA_000969725.1 Ophiothrix spiculata
ACCGACAACGTACGTTTTGCACGATTTTCCTACGTTTTTGCACGCAGACAGCACGTACGTGCACGTACGACGGGTTGTGACCACCGCTTTACTGATGAAATAATATTTGCTGCAACACCTCACAAAAGTTACATTTAACCCTCGTCTAACCAGGGTGTGGTTGAAACCCCATAAGGTTTTTTCCCAGCAGAATAAATGCAAAAGTAACTGACCCCAGGCATTGTTGGTAATCTCTTTTACATCAATTGCGGTCATTTTGATGACAAAATTAGGGGGTATCACCTAAGGTGGGGTTAGGGTAGGCCGTCAAAGTTGGGGTGTAGGGCGGGGGAGGGGAGGGGGGTTGGTGAAGCACCAGAAAATTTTAAGTCGCCATTTTGAAAAATATATGCATGCTATGAGGCTGAAACTTGCAGGGCATGTTAAAGTTATCATTTCCCCTCTTTATTTGCAAAAAAAACCCCGATGAAATTCCGTTATTTAGAGAAAATTTTGATTTTTGTGGCCATTTTTGCCAAATTCTGATTTTCGACCTGAAAGACCATTATGACGTCATAATTATGCAAAGCCTTGTCAAATTTTTGTGATCTTGGTATCGTTGGATAGGGGAGGACTATATGATACCTATCTATTAGCAAAACCAAGCTCATAGGGGGGTCCGTTCCAAATATTTAGGGGGGGTGCAAGCCCCCTTGGTTAGAAGTGTTACAAAAAAAAAAGGATTGTTTAGACGAGGTCTAGTTCATAGAAATCTAGGAATGATGTCAAGGGGTAAATGTGATTTTATCCGCAAGCTTTTAAACAACGCACTTACGAGCTTGATTCCTATTCCCCTGGCCCACTCCTAGAATAATACACTCCATGCTTAATTTGATCATAGTGCTTACGAGACTCACAAATGGCATTTTATAAATGGAGAAAAGAGTAAAAGCATATTTGTGTCAGCTTCTAATCCCCATCTCGGTTTCTCAGAAATGCTGGGACTTTTAAAAAAAAAGATATATTATTGAGTAGCAACGTTTAAATACTTCCTAAATGTGCATTAGTTTAAACAGGATTTATAAATTACATTTTGTATTCAGTCAGCGAGAGGAGAAAACAATTTTGAGCTAGTCGAGTTTCTCAGAAATTCTGGGATGGCATAAAGAGAGTAGCGAGCAGTCTTGCTCTAACAGTTTTTGTAACACCACACAATCGCTTAATATAGAATAGTCGAGAGTATCACAAACTGCTTTCTTTATATGTGAGCTGTGACGTAAGCAGTGATAAAATATTTCGAGCTGAGACGTGTTTCTTGGAAATTCCGGGACATGCAAGCGCAGCGAGTATGGAATTGTATACCTTAGCTTTAGGTCTGTTAATGAAATCTGAAGTAGCCCAAGGCATCTGGGAAGATGGTACAATAAATGTCTCAAGGTAAAACTATGGAGATAAAAAAGTTCCGAGCTAAAAAAGGATTTCTTGGAAGTTCTGGGATGGATAGAATTAATCTTACAATTGTATCTTATTCTAAATTGTTATTTAGATTATTGTGCCTCAAGGTTTAAAGGCAGCTAGGGCTGGGAGAGGTTATTTACAGAAAGAAGAGATTTTAAATAAGATATAGGGGCCTGATACTATTAGTTTTTAAATAAATTTATAATCATTTTTAAAAATTTAGTTTCTGGGATGAATTGAAATTATCTTAGAATTGTATCTTATATATAAACTTAAGAATTGTTGTTTAAATTATTGTGTCCTTAGGAAAGGTAGACTTAAAAATACTGTAAACAGGAATATTTTCACGAGCAGAAATTTTTCAGCAAAACCAGACAATCACAACCTTTTCGCGCGTGTTGAATTAGCATTTTAAAGCTTTATTACATAGACCTACACATAAAATGAATGTATTCGCGGGGTGTTATATTATCAGTTAGATGCTGATTCGCGAAATTTGTGAAAATTAAACCCTCGCGAAAATAACTAACCCGTTTACAGTACTTGGAACTACCAGATTTGATATTATCAGCTTATCTTGCAACTTTACCCTATGCGACCTTTGACCTTGCATATGAAAAACTTGGTTGCATCTGCTCTAATACTGAGTTATTTATTGCATCATAGGAAACTAGTCATTTTTTCCATCATTACATAAGTACAAACCCGGGGTGCAAATACGATCAACCAACAACCGATTCTGTAACACTGCCATCTGTTGGTGAAAATTAACACCATGATCGTCTGCAAGGCAAAAAAAATAAAAAACCTTGTTTTACGGGCCCCACTAAATTTGTGTTTTTGAAGATTTTCTTTTTTTTTAGTTTTGCCAAAATCATATAAAATCAGGGTCTTTTTGGCCAAAATTTAAAGAAAATTTCTTAGTAAAATGTTTTATTTTCCCCCAATTTAATCTGATTTTTGGGTTGTTTTAGGCAAAATTTGTTTTTCGAAAAATGTTTTTGCCCGACTGACCTACCCTATTTGAAAGGATTTTTTTCCATCGCCTAAGGCTGTTCATTCCTAATACTACACAAAAATGACCATGTTGACCTGTATTTTGCATCAAAATCTAGGCTAAATGCTCCATTTTCTTGCTTTTCACACTACCATACCATGATCAGGTGGGTGGAGGGGGGGGGGGGGG
This sequence comes from Ophiothrix spiculata, assembly GCA_000969725.1. NCBI lineage: Eukaryota > Metazoa > Echinodermata > Ophiuroidea > Amphilepidida > Ophiotrichidae > Ophiothrix > Ophiothrix spiculata. The sequence goes on from JXSR01S000205.1 coordinate 25,061, forward strand.
GGGGGGGGGGGGGGGGGGGGTTAGATTTTGGTTGAATACAGAGTTTGACTACCACTGTAGCAAATCAGGGGAATAATGAAAATTGATACCAACCTTAAATCAAAATAAACGATAAAAGCAAGTTGATCAATTTTGATAAGGTTAGAGAGGCCGTAACTTAAAAGGACAAAATGCGGACCATTAAAGTGCCTTGCATCTGAATTCTAGCCTATTTACCAAGGCACCCCGAGAAGGCACCCCTCCTTGGGTTAGGATAAATACATCTTCCCAGAAATGCACTTTATTTTATTGACAAATTGATTGGCAAATCCCTGGAGGCTTAACATGACAAAATTGTACATTTCCTCTCTATTGAAGTACAAGGCCACCTGGGATATTTCTTGGAAATGGACTTGATATTGTACCTGATATGCATGGCTATTTGATTCTGGGCCAATCCTGCATAGTTGCATCTATCCCATGATGCAACTGATGTATCCCACAATGCATTTGTTATTTTATCTAATCTGTAGTTCCACCACAGTACAGTCTGAACCAAACTTTATGAACCATGATATCATGTCTTGAATGATCACAAATAATTAATAGTTTTAACAAAAATGAAATTTTCCAAAATAATGAATGAATAATAAAGGTTTAAAGTGAATGTGATAAACCAGATTTGTTTGAGCGAATGGTTTGCTTGTCCGCATAAGGTCGCATTTTTTAAGTTGGGACCCAAACGCGTTACATGTGTGTTTTAGTGAAATATAGCCTCTTCTTATACAAAACCCTCCGGATTTCAAAAATATGCATCTTAAGTGCATATAAGTATATATATCCTGAAAGCTTATTGTGTCAGCAATTTCAAAATGTGAATATCAAGTCAAGCGTACATGGTGGCTAAGTGTTATACAGGGTGAGACAAACAAAAATATCATTAAAATGATCGTCAATTATTTGGCATCCAAACAAAAATAAGACTTGTATATAAAAAGTTAATGTGTTGAACACAGAGTTTAGCTTATTGCCCATACATACATACCAGAAAAAAAGTTTATCATCAATATTGCATACATTATACAGGGTGTTAAAAATTTAGGGTTTTTTTCCAGATTGTAATATTTATATTTAGTAAAGTGTATCATGTGCATAAAATTTAAGAAACAAGCACTATATTTAACATTGCTTAACCTGATGAAACAAAAATAGACATCATCTTTGTTATTTGAGTAATTTTATAATTGAGTAAAGCGATTACATACAGGGTGTCAAAAATTAAAAACAATGGGTCTTGCGTGAACATATTTTAGAGTCCTTTTTGACGCTTAACATGCTTAATGATATCCAACCTTGCGAATTGCTCTCCGCACGTGCAAGTAAACACAGTTCAAGTGTCAGAGAAAACTTTCCGTTGGAAGGATTTCCCACAATCGTTGCATTTGTGAGATTGATCACGATGTTGGCTGTTAATATGCCTTGTAAGAGTACATTTCTGTGCTCCAAAAAATTAGGAGAAAGTCTTTTCCACAACAAGAGCATTTAATTGAACAACGGTCTTGTGAATGGACTTTCAAATGTCTCTGTAGATTGTTAGTCCTTGAAAATGACTTGTCACATATACAATAAATTACGGCCATTTTAATTAATGCTTGCACCTGTATACAGGTTTGAAAATATATGAATCTCAAGACTGTATTATTGCGTGACAAAAATATGAAACTTTTTCTAAATGCCACACCCATGGCTAATCATTAAAATTGATTGGTACAAAGAAATAAACACATTAATACAGTCCATGTTTCACCCCCAGAGTCAAAGGAAGTATAATTTGCCTACAACAATTACAATAGTTCCCATCAAAACAATCAATATACAGGGCACAATTTCCTTTTGCCTTGATAAGGCAGTATAATTTGTTTTGATGTATCATCAATTTCACACTCGACTGAACATCTATTCGTATTTCCCGGCTTTTACCAAAACTGAAGCGAGCCCTCTCTCATGTAATCCTCTGTTAGACAAACTTGAATTTTGTAACACATTATCCTTCTCTACCACCTCCTCGTTTTCAAAAACTTCTCTTGTTAACAATTGATATAATTAATTTCTACTTTCCCCATGCTCGACGACCTCATTACCATTTCGTCAATCACCTTCTCGAACTAAAACACCCTCTTATACCACTTCTTTGCCCTCAAATCCTTCTCTACCTCCTCTTTGATACAAATTCCTCCTCTACCTCCTCCTCCTCTACCTCCTGCACCACCCCTGGCTAATGTTGTTTATCGAACCGTAGCTATTACTGATGAAATTATATATTTTTTTATTCTTCTGGAAATGAAAGACCATTAATCAAGCTTTCAATTGAGCCCCAAATCAAGCTCATTTTGGTTCCCATAGTGAAAATATACTCAAAAGAATATATATTTTAGATAGAAATGTAACAAAACCACCTTTTATTGGGTCCCAACTAAAAAAATGAGACCATAACACAACTTCATTTTGGCCAGGCTTGATATATCAACTTGTGAAATGAGCCAATCGGAATCATTTCTAGCTGTGGGCTGGAAGCCAAATTAGTGGCTAGACCATTGATTAGCTAGCTGTTCATTAGGCAATATCAAAAAACCCACCCATTCCCACCCGATTATGTAAAATATTTTTTTTCCAAACAAAATGAGAAAAAAAAGTTGTGTGGATAATTGATAATTTTAGTCGAGCTTCAACCAGCGGAGATGCTTATGTGTGCACTATTACTGTTTTAATCATCTGCTTAATAATTTTGCCAATAAAAATATTAATTTGTGGGGAGGTTTTTTGTTCTAGTTACCTTTATCACTATATTCTTTGGAAATAATCTATGCTTATTGCACAAGCTTTTAGCCAGGATTTGAAAGTAGGGCGTCCAAATTCGCGGCCGGGCGAACAGGCCGGCTTCAATCAAAACATCGTGACGTCAGCATCATTAATATTCATACTTCACAAAGAAGTCGAGGATTACGATCGCGCTAGTTTGTAACAAAATGGCGACTCACTGGGGAACGAACGAAGAAAAAACGCGATATAAAACCCATTTTAAGTTCACAAAGTACATTAAATTGATCAGATTTTGTGATGATGATGATTATTGAAGATAAATTCTAACATTTTTTGACGGCCTCTAGGACGGCTTTAGCATTTTCTAGGCCGTCTTTTATCGTGACAGGCCGTCCAAAAGACGGCTTGACGGCTCTCTGGCTAAAAGCTTGATTGCACTATTGGATTACTATATGCACCTATTATTATAGTTTTAATTTGATTATGATAGACTCAATGTTACTGGAATTTTCAACAAACCATTATGATTTATATATTGAATAAAGAATCAGTTTCATCTGTTTGGAATAATCATGCACCACAGTTTCGACTTCACTGCTGGATCTACATCTGTCCGACAGCCAGCTGCCAAATTTGTTCTGTTTCGCAGTGCTCAAATTTAAAGATATATTAAAGTAGTGCTAATAACCTCTATCATGTGTAAATGAAGTATCATTGAAAGATATACATAACTTGTGACTCGCGCATCATTATCTACGACGCGCATGGAAGTGGGATTATGCAACTTGCGGGGGAAAAGGTCCAGTCGGGGATTTGGACAATAAAAAAATAGAAAAAGAAAGGGAAGGAAAAAAAAAATCAAAAGAAAAGAGAAGAAAAACAGTTTGAAATGTATATAAATGGTTGAAAATGATACCTGTTTTTGTTTTGTTTTGTTTGTTTGTTTTTTTGCGTGTTAGTTTTCAAAAGCTACGTCAAAAACTTTTGGGTGTACTTTTTAAATTTAAATCTTATGTCATTGGGAAAACTGATGCTTGTGCCCCACCACTCAGAAAATCATGGGCATGCCACTTAACATGGACTAACTGGCTTCAATCAAAAAGTGTTGTATATTCCATGCAATCTCCGCTATGCAAAATATGTTATCCAATTATCTTAATTTGATCATAGCTTAAACTGGGAGAAACTCCGAAATTCACCGCCCACATATATTTTGTCCGTTACCATGGTAATTTCCCACCTGGAAAACCAATAGTCTGCAAGTCATTTGGGATAAATCTTGACAAACAGTATCATGTTTGAGCAATGAATGATGGATGTTTTTTTTTTCATAGATTGGTACTCTACATGTGTAATATGGAAAATAAATCCATTAAAGGAGCATGGAAAATAAATCCATTAAGGAGCATGGTCCGATTGCCTCAACTTTATTTCAAGCTGTTTGAGATTTTAGTACCAAAATATTGCTCATATTTTTCTCATAACCCATGTGAAATTTCATGGCTGAGTTATGTTCCATTTTGGAGACACAGATGTGTCTGATAATGGTAACCATAATTATTTGCACAGTGACAAATAAAATCAGAATGGTTTGACCGATTCAGCTGAAATTTGGAACTCAGACCTCGTTCATGGTCATCTTTCATAACTTAATTCTGAAAAATTGGACCAACATCCTTTAAAAATTAAAAAAAAAGTGTCATGGTGTGTTTTCACTAAATATCATAAATTTTTAGCCCTTTGAGGGGAAAGGGTGTTATGAAGGACATTTGTACCATTTTGAGTCTGTAATGGCTCTGAAAAAACTCTTTCTACTACACCTGTAGGAAAATCCAAACTAAATACAAGGCAAGTAAATGAAATTTTATGTTTCTCGTCCAGGTTTCAAGGAAGGAAGAGGGGTAATTTTAATTTACTACTCTAAATTTACCTGATTTTGCACTATTTTAAGTTAGCATGTTCAGTACGAAACCATATAAAATTTGTTGCATCTGCTCTTTTCAGAGTTGTTTGTATAGAAAATATAGAAAAATAGTCATTTTCCCCCTTAAAATAGCTGTCATTTCAAAACTACAAATTCAATCAAGCTGTAGAACACATTTTTGAAAAGGTGTTTCTTTCTTCTTTCTAGTTATGCATAGTTTGAATTTCTCTGATTTGTAGTTTTTGGGTGAATTTTATTTTTATGAACCTACCTCTCTACATAAAATATGCAAAACAAAAGTCAATTTCTGGTCCAATTTTAACCAAAAAAGGCTCCGTGATGACTTCTAAGAGGCTAGATTAGATTCCTAGAACACATATTTATTTTAACAACACCTATCTTAACACTTACATAAAAGTTGTTTTTTATGTTGGTCATTTAGTTTCTGTGCAATTTGACAATTGTATCAGTGAAATTTAGTGTTTTTATCTGCCAAAATCCAAGGTGGCTGTCAATTAAACATGCAAATTAGGCAAATTTGTGCATTTTTTGCTCTGTTTTTCTTTCATTTTAATATTGGGTATCAGTTTAAAGGTGATATAACACTTTTAGTTAAAAATGATTTTCAGTGTACCGTACTTCTCATCTAAATGCAACAATTTACCCAAAACTTTACAATATGATATCCAAGAAACACAAGGACATCTTTTTTATTTTCTTGTTTTGATAGTTAGACCCTTCTGTTGATTACAAAACTCACCTGAAAGGCTTCATTACATATGTTGCAAGATTCCGGAATAAGTTTGACTTTCTTAAAAATATTCATGAACATGTTATAATGGAAAAATTACAAAATAAAAAGACATTTGAAAAAGGAACGAGAAACATAAATATACTTTTACTTTGCCTAATTGCAGGGTCAGTCACTGCCAAAAAAATCCTGAAAGCCATTTAAAACCAGGTTCCTGCATCTAAATTCCTTGGCCAAAATTATTTCAACAAAAAGTGAAAATTCACCAAGTTTATTCCTCTCTAACGGTTCAGTAAGTCAACTGGCTCCTATACAAACAAAAATGTTATATAAAAATAATTTGGGTATCAGCAAATATAAATATATGTAGGTGTAATATAGCCAAACCAATAGTTGGTTAAAAATAAACTTCAGACTTATTGACAGAAAAGTCCCATTTGATCTTTCTGAGAAAATGGATGTTTAATCTTAACCAAATCGTGATGAGTCAGACACCGAGTTTCATCTTGAATCACATAGATTGGTTAACCACAGCCTGGAATTCTTTGTGTTCAACCTCATCTGATTATGACTTGGGTATGTTTCAGAGTGTTTATTACCGTGTTGCCATAGAAACCATATGGTGGACCATCAACAAATTGTAACCAAAGAAAATAGATTGCACACCCCTTTTAGAAAACATGTAGTAGGCGGAGGGAAAGTTGATTTATTTAAAGATATCATCCATAATTGTATTTTACACAGCAAAGTATATATATAGGCAGCTAGCTGAAACAGCATTACTCACTAACAAAATAAACAATATTGTTGGACTAATTCAACTAAAATCCAAAATCTAAACCAGGGGTTTTGGTAAGGGTGTACCACTGGGAAATTTGACATACCACTCATTCAGGTACCAATTTACAAGACCCATCCATATACCAAATTGCCCAAATTTTGAGTCAAATTTATTCAAAAATTGAAAATTTTGAAAAATTGACCCATCAAAATATCACAAATTGCAAAGAAAAAGGACACATTGGTATACCAACTACCCTGATTTTGCTATTCTATCTTGAAGGCACATCCCGGTAATCAATTTTGTACTAAGTACCCCTTCCTCTTTTTCTACTTGAAATATAATTTTGGTTAAACCTCTTTCGTAAGGATCTTTTCATATTAACCCAAATCGGACCATGCTCCTTTAAATGCTCAAGGAGAGGGTCACCCTATCCAAAAAGCAACTGGGTAGGGGAGAGTGGGGTAAATGAGGCCATCTTTTAGTTTTCAGCTCACTTTAGGTACGACAGACTATGAGGGTTTACTCTTTGTGTATTATCAGACACACTGTCTTATAGCACAGATCCTGAGCATAAAGGATGATTCACACCCCAAGGCACATGGCCAGGAGGAGCACAAACCAAGAGCTACCCCAGAATCGACATTTTGAAAATTAGCATGTCCACTTTGGAAAGTTTAGTACTTTATCTTCCCTATAATGTATATTACTTTTTATCTTAGTTTATTTGTGCAAGACACTATTGTGAATGTCAGTACTAAAATAAATTTCACTACTTTTCCTCCTCTTCCCTAACTGGATGCATATGAACCCAACGTGTCAGATGGGGCAAATGAGGCCCCCATTACAAATACAATATAAACACTGTATTTGTTAAATGCATCTTCATCTAAACACTTTTTTTAGGTAATACCAGGTGTCCCAAAAAATGGTTACATGTAGAAAAATGACCGTGTGCTAAAACTACAGTAGTTATAGAAAAGAAACTTTGCACAAATTATATTACAACCCTCTTCTAGATACTTGTGGAATTGTGATATCACAGCGTTATTAGTTTTTGAGTTATCAATTAAGGTAGATACCTATGTCAGAAACGCATTTGTTCAAACTTTAACAAAATAATAAGCATACACGTTTTGTGATATTTTAGCGTGCATTTTTTTCTAAATGATCATGATCACACTTTATATTCAACCAAATTTGATACAATTTATAATGAATAATGATTGAGGTCTCTTTCAGTATATGGGTCACTCCATCGGGTTGGGCAACAAAGTGTGACATGAAAGGGAAATTTTCAAAATGCTTTGTAAACTTATTAAACACAATTTTTAGTAAGTTTAATTCCTCTACTTTGAAATTTAAGATAGTTCATAAATATGATGTTTGTCAGTCTAT
>JXSR01S000206.1:20859-41681 GCA_000969725.1 Ophiothrix spiculata
TCATTTTAGCCTACTTGGGTTAATATGCTGTAGCTTCTCAAAACATACTTAGTGCAAATTATGAAATAAGTGAAATTTCCTCAAAATGGGTATATTTTGGGCATGCATGCATAGCAATACTTGAGTGACCCCAGGTTATCATACTATAATTCACAGGATGTCTGTATGTTTGTATGTATGTTTGTTTATAACTCCAGAACCCTTGACCCGATCTGGACCAAACTTGGACCATGTATAGCAATTGGCCCCCTAAGGGGGGTCCGGTTGAGGTCATCCAAGGTCAAAGGTCATCTAGAGGTCAAATCTTGAAATTGTCCAAAAAGTTGACCTAAGGTCATCTCAGGTCATTTCGAGGTCACGGCTATAACTCCAGAACCCATGACCTTACCTTGACCATGAATAGCAATTGGGGCCCTGAGTGTTATAGGGGTGGTCCAGTGGAGGTCATCCAAGGTCAAAGGTCATCTAGAGGTCAAATCTTGAAATTGTCCAAAAAGTTGACCTAAGGTCATACCAGGTCATGTCGAGGTCACGGCTATAACTCCAGAACCCTTGACCCTACCTGGACCAAACCTGGACCATGTATAGCAGTTGGGACCGTGAATGTTATATGGGTGGTCCAGTAGAGGACGTCTACGGTCAAAGGTCAATTTGAGGTCATTTCTTCAAATTGTCATACAAGTCATAGACCGTAAGTTGACCTAAGGTCATAGCCATAATTCCAGAACCCTTGATCCTACCTAAGCCAAACTTGGATCATGAATAGCTATTGCCCCTTGAGTGTTATAGGGGTAGTCCAGTAGAGGTCATCCAAGGTCAAAGGTCAAATTGATGTCAATTCTTCAAATTGTCCAATAAGCTGACCTAAGGTCATCCCGGGTCATTTGAAGGTCACGACCATAACGGCAGTACCCTTGATCCTAAAATCATGAACAGTTGACTTAAGGTCATCAAATGTTCACTTTCAGGGTCACCCATAAGTCTCGAACTCTGGAGCACTGGATCAAGTCTGAATTATTTTATTTTTTAAGAATCTAACCGAGGTCGCAGATCTTGCAGAGCTATAAAACTAAATGCTAAATTGCAGAGATTCCCCAAATAAACTACTAAACTTGAGTGTTTGGAACGCTCAGTCTGTTGGCAATAAAACTGAGTTGATTTGTACATACGTAATTGAACATGATATTGACATACTGTGTCTCACAGAAACATGGATGCAAAAAGATGACCCTGTAGTTATCAAGGCTATGTCTCCACCTGGTTTTGCATTCATTAATGTCCCCCGTGACTCCCCTGACAATCATGGAGGTATTGGAATTTTATACAAGTCCCAGCTTAATCTTTGTCATGTTACCAATCTTGATTTCCCCATTGCAAAGACATTTGAATACACTATTGTTTCCAACATGTCTAGATCCTTGTACATTGTCATTGTGTACAGACCCCCACCATCTGATGAAAACAAACTGAAAGTTTCTACTTTCCTTCAGGAATTTGAAGATTTTATGGATTGTGTCAATGTACTCCCTGGAAAGGTCTTTCTCACTGGGGACTTCAACGTTCACGTAAATAAACCCTCCAAGTATGATGTTAAGCGGTACACTTCATGCCTAGCCTCTTTTGGCATGATTCAGCATGTTTCTAAGCCTACACATAGGCTTGGAAATACCCTCGACCATGTTATAACCAGACAAAGTGAAAAACTTCTTCATAACCATGAAGTTGATGATGTTAATTTTACCAAGGATCATTTCATGATTAACTGTTTCCTTTATTTACCCAAACCTGCGGTAACATGTGTGTCTCGTTCTGTTCGGAAGTTTCGTCAAATTGATCATGAAAAGTTTGCCAATGATCTTGAAGTTGAAATGTCCACCTTGTCAAAAATTGATCATGGTGATGTAAATGAACTGTTGACAAACTTTAACAAGTCATGCTTAAATATTCTTGACATACATGCACCTTCTACTATCAAGTCGTCCAGAGTAAAACACCATCCACGTTGGTACAACGATTCCATAAATGAAGCTGTTAGGATGCGGCGTCGATGTGAGAGGAAGTGGCGTAAGTCCAAAAACAGTGCAGACTTTGAGGCTTTCAATACAGCTAAGCAGATGGTGAAAGATACTGTTACTAACTCTAAGACTAAGTACTATAAAGACAGATTAAATGAGAGTGAGTCTGTTAAAGATATGTACAAAGTTGTTGGGGAATTGCTTAACAAAGACTCGTCTCCTGTGCCCGATACTGATAATCCATGCTCACTTGCTAATGACTTTGGTGACTTTTTTATTGGAAAGGTTGACAAAATTCGTAATGATGTTGATAATTGTACTCCAAGCAATGATAGTAATGTTTGTAGTGCTGATGTAAATAGTATTAGTAGTGTAAGTTGCAATTTTATGTTTGATCAATTTGGCTATGTCTCTGAGCATGACCTCCTTGAAATAATAAGGAAGTGTCCTAACAAGTCATGCTCTCTTGATATTTTGCCCACCTGGTTGGTTAAGAAGCATATAACATTGTTGCTTCCCACCCTGACTAAGATTGTTAACATGTCTCTCTCCTCAGGCATCTTCCCACAGGATCTTCGTAAAGCCATCATCACTCCGGTACTTAAGAAGCCATCACTGAATAAGAATCAACTAAAGAACTACCGCCCAGTCGCTAACCTCCATTTCATGTCTAAACTCGTCGAAAAGTGTGCTGTGTCTCAATATAACACCCATATTGACTCACACAATCTCTCTGAGCCATTGCAATCAGCCTACAAGGGATACCACAGCACTGAAACGGCCCTTGCTAGTGTGCATGACGAGTTTTGCCGTGCTCTGGATGACCAGAAAGCCACTCTTCTTGTAATGCTTGACCTCTCTGCAGCATTTGATACTGTTGATCGGGAAATTCTGCTGCAGAGGGTCAATGCTGAATTTGGCATAGTTGGTTCAGCTCAGTCATGGTTGTCTTCTTACCTGGAAAATAGATCCTGCATGATATCTGTTGCTGGGGCAACTTCCCGTGAGTTTACACTTAAGTATGGCCTTCCACAAGGCTCTGTTGTGGGTCCGCTTGGGTTTGTTTTATATACGCATGTTGTGGACGTATCATTCGTCAGCACAAGTTAAATTACCATCTGTATGCTGATGATATACAGATATATGTGAGTTTGGATCCAAAAAGGCCTGGTGATGTTGCTTGTTCCATCTACAGGTTAACGCAATGTATTAGAGACATTAACATCTGGATGGTAAGGAATAAGCTAAAACTCAATCCTGACAAGACAGAGTTTTTTGTTATCGCATCTGCAGATCACCAAAAACGTCTGAAAGACATCTGCATAAATATTGATGAAGTTTCAATCTCTCCATCCCTTCCATCCGTAACCTTGGCATTACTTTTGATCCTCAACTTTCCTTGTCACAGCATGTCACCAGCCTTTGCAAATCCATTAACTGGCATATTCGCAATCTCACTAAAATTCGTCGTTACCTGGACCATGAGACCTGTGCAAATCTTGTGCGCTCTCTGATACTATCACGCCTTGATTACTGTAACATTCTGTTTAATGGTATGGCTCATAAAGATCTTGAACGCCTCCAGAAATTGCAAAATAAATGTGCTAGGCTCATATATTTGGTTCCAAAGTCCACACACACCTCACCATTGCTTAGAGATTTACATTGGTTGCGTATAGAACAGCGTGTCAAATTCAAAAACCTCCTGTATGTGTACAAGGCACTGAGTGGACTTTGTCCCCAATACATCGCTGATTGTCTTGTGGTCAAGAGAGCCCTGCCTGGCTTCGTTACCACCCGTTCATGTCACGGCCTGGATCTCGTTATCCCGAGGACATCTAAGTCTTCTGGTGACAAAGCCTTCTCAGTTGCTGCTCCAACTTGTTGGAACATGATTCCCCTCTACATCCGCCGATCTACCAGTGTTAAGATTTTCAAATCCCAGGTCAAATCCCATCTTTTTGTGTAATTTTTCATTCCAGTGTTATATTTTTGCTTGTGTTTTTATTGTGCTTGGTTTAGGTTTTCCTTTTTTGTAGCGCTTCGTATCCTCTGGCAGAGGCGCTTTATAAATGCCGGGTTATTATTATTATTATCTAGAAAACATGTTTTGGAACACATTTTTAACAAAATTTGATTTTTGTCTCAAATGTTGAAACATTATCAAAAATAGGTAAAACATCTTTAAGGTGGCCTAGCACAGATAGAATTCCTGTATTTATTTTTCTAATTTTTTGATATATCGGCCATTCTCACGAAAATGACGCCAGTAGCGATATTTCATTCTTTGGTCTGAAAATTTCTGTGTTTTGCTTAAAATAAGTAAACATGTTCATATTCATGTAGTACTTGGTGAGCTCTACATGGACATATATAGTTTTCCATACTTTGTTTACCGTTATCGTGGTCATTTTGCTTCCAGAAGACACCAAATTAGGCAAAAATGGCATTTCTCAGCGCAAGGCATCTATTTTATAGTGATAGCTACATCATAAAAAACATTTTCTTGTTCATACCAGTGTGATTTATTTATCCAAATGCATCAATTATATTAGATAATTATCATTTTTGAAAGATGGATTTCCCAGTAAGCCACAAGAAACAAGTATAAGGTTTCCGCGAAATCAATGTATACCGGTGTTACGTTATCCATGTAGTATCCTAAGATCATACTGAATGGGTTTTTGAACTTGGAGGCTAACATATGTGTTCATTTGTAAATCATAACATTACAAAAAGTTTGGTCGTTAGTTTGGATTTTAAAAACAATCATATTCCAAATTTTATTGCTACGTTTTAAGCATGTATATTACGTTATCACCAAATCTAAAATATGTAAGAGTCTAGACTACTTTTAAGCATATCAAGGCGTAGGCCCTAATCCCCTGGCCATGTTTAGCCCAAATAACAGCATAATATGTGACCATCTTAATTTAACTGATGGAAAAACATCAAAATGTATATTATGTTATGTATATTATGTTATCCAATGCAAGAACAAAAATTACGTGGATCCTTGAATTTATTTCTAATGTCAATTTTAGGCTTCCCCGAGTTGCTCCTCAAAGTAATTAAGCAACTTTATTTTAATTGTTGCCTCAGGACAGGCACTTGCTTGACAGCTCTTCATATTCTTGCATATGCTAAATTTTGAAAGTTCTTGCATTAAAATATAAAAATAGTGGTGTTCATAACTTATGTGGTTCCATGATATACTAGCTAATAAAAAAAGGTAATTGAAGACGTTTTTATGAAACTTCATTTTTTCGATTTTTCCAATTCAAGTGGAGTCATTTTCATGAGAATGGCCGATATGGTGTTTTCATATGTGCTGATCACATTTCTGAAATTAAAAAATGGGGGTCACCGACTTAGGAAAAGTCAAATGATGTTATATTCAATGCACTTTAATATAACGCGATCTTATACGTGCATCACTTTTATATTCACGCATAAGACAATGCGTGTTGCTCTTGACAACGCAGGGCCCAAAGCGCTCAGTGCTTATACTCTTAAAATGAAAAGAGTGAACAGTCACTCATTCTTAGAGTGATTTTTTAAAAAAAGAGCGGTGTCAGTGACCAATCTTTAAAAGAGGGACAATTTTCACTCCCTCAAAGAGTGAATTATAACTCTATAAGAAAGTACGCTAACAGCCCCGGATAAATACTTTGAAATTGTGTCAACACCGCTGATATCAGCTCACTCGTGTCCAACACCGTTTCTGTGCTAGGCCACCTTAGAGAAATCATCCCCTCAATCTTACTACTTTTCCTGGAAAGCATACAGGAAAAATCCACTTCGAAAACACTTTGTTTTACCACTTTTTACCATTGACCTCTATGGTAAAATCAAAATAAATCAGACAAAAACACTTATAATTAAAAAACAGCTCTATTTTTTTCTCTCTTTTTCACATATGTTTTGGTCCTTATATAGTTCTTTAAAAAAACGTAATAAAAAGATATGGTCACCGACAGATTTTGAGATATTAAGCAAAATTAAGCAAAAAATTGACATTTTTTTAGCAATACCTTATACCTTACACTCTTAAAAGAAAAGAGTGAGCGGTCACTCTTTCTTAGAGTGATTTTTTTTTCACTCCAAAAGAGTGACATTTCACTCTTTTCGAGTGAAATCGAACGGGGTTTCACTCTTAAAGAGTGAAATGTCACTCTTATAGAGTTATAATTCACTCTTTGAGGGAGTGAAAATTGTCACACTTTTAAAGATTGGTCACTGATACCGCTGTTTTGAAGAAAAAACCAGAGAGCCACCGGCTCAGTAACCCATGCACGAAAGCCTGTTAGCAAAAAAAAAAGAAGCATTTTTTGAACATTGTTTTTTAAATAGGGCCTATAGAAAATGGTTAAAATCAATATAAAAATCATACACACACTTGTTAATACAAAATCTATACTTTTAAACCAAAAAATATCAACATAGAAAAATGTGCTTCCTTGATAAGATATGGGACGTTTAAGTTCAGACTTTACTATACTTTTACATACAAATAGACATTTCAAAATCGCTCAACCTGATCTATCATAATACCAAATGCTCCAAATTCATCATATATGATGCGACATGTAATTTTAATAATTTGAAATTTCGAGAGATTTTAACCTTACCACACCAACCCCACCCCACCCACACCCACACCCACATCTATGAAACAATAAATCAATATTTATAATTGCTGAATTAATGCATATTGTCATATATTTTTATCAATATATCTATGCAAGTACCATAAATGTAGCACCTTCCTATGGCCGAATACTGATTTTTTATTATTATTTTAAATAATTTGACCTCTGACATGTGAACTTTGACCTTTGAGGGTCAAGGGTACTAAAAATATGTTCGGTATATTTTTATCAATCAATCTATGCAAGAACCATCATTCCAGCACCTTCCTATGGTCAGATACTGATTTTTGATCATTTTTTTAGTAATTTGACCTTTCTTGACCCCAATGACCCCCTGGATGACCTCCGATCAAAAATTCCTGAACACCCCGAAGGAAGCCCCACCCAAGGATGCCTCCACCCAAGTTTCGTCGAAATCGGTCGAAATCTGTAGACGAAGAAGCGTTTTAAAGAATTTTGGAAAGCGCCCTCGTTTGACCCCCGAAGACCTCGGGTCGCAAAATCGCGAACACCCCCGTAGCCCCTCTACGCAAGGATCATCCTGTGCGAGTTTCACGAAAATCCGTCGAAGCATATACGAGAAGAAGCATATTTACGAAAGTTGGAAGATAGACCGATAGATAGACCGATAGATAGATAGACATGATCATGGTTCTATAAACCCAGGCACTGCGTGCATGGGTTAAAAATCACTCTAAGAAAGAGTGACTGTTCACTCTTTTAATTTTAAGAGTGTAAGCACTGAGTGCTTTAGGCCCTGCGTCGTCAAGAGCAACACACATTGTCTTATGCGTGAATATAAAAATGACGCACGAATAAGATCGCGTTATATTAAAGTGCAAGATACAGTACGCCAGAAAGTACGCTAACAGCCCAGGATAAATACTTTGAAATTGTGTCAACACCGTTGATATCAGCTCACTCGTGTCCGACACCATTTCTGTGCTAGGCCACCTTAAAGAAATCATCCCCTCAATCTTACTACTTTTCCTGGGAAGCATACAGGATAACCTTTATAATAGAACACTGAAATCTGCAAAAAAAATAACTTGATCTGTTAAGAGAGTGGAACTAATTTGATTACAATGAACATGGCAAACAAGTACTTTTCAATATTCAATGTCAGCCCTATTCAAGTCTATTCTATGGTTAACAAGTTACATTGAATTGAATATAACAGCATTTGACTTTCAAAACAAATATCATCTGGAACTGTTCAACTCACTTAAATTCAATCAATATTTAGAGTAAAGTGGATAAACTAGCGATGCTAAATTTGCAATATTGTCTACCAAAATTAGGTTAGAAACAGGTGGGATGCACTACAAAATGTTATGGTACTTGTACCTTGGCATGACCAAAAGCACAAAATGTACTAGCAGGTGCACAATTAGCACAGCTTTCTGCAATCATGCACAATGCTGTACTATTGCATGATTAAGAGAACAAACTGTACTGGTAGTGCACCTATACTTGATTAAAGGCACCATGTATTGTATCGCATGATTTAAAACTACTGTTAGTGCACCTATTGTTTGAATAAAAGCAAAAACTGATAATGCATCTATTGCATTATTATATTTTTGCAAGTTATGAAGATTTTTATTTTCTTAGAAGTGGAGAGCTAGTTAATCACGCTATGGGTCCCCTATATAATACTCAATCCAGGGTTGTTAAAGGTACATGCCCAAAGAGCAGAAAAATCACAAATCGGAACATCTGTTTTGATTTTATGAGCAATTTTGTATTTTTCATTTGCCTATACTTTACTGTGTAAAAAATATGGTTACCATAATATTAATAATATTAACACATTTTCACTTATATCTCCGAAACGCAACATGTTTCAGCCGTAATATTTCAAATGGGCAATGAGAAAAAATATGAGGAACATTTTGGTACCAAAATTTCGGAAAGTTTGAAAAAAGGCTCCATTAATGATGTTTATTGGTGGTCCAATACCAGCTCAAATATACATGTTGATGGACCAAATGAAGACTACTGTAACTCTGTATTCCAGACGTGATCAGCAGGGCGGCTGAATTTGCAGTGTTGAAGCAGTAAGTTGCTTTATTACATTTTTGGATGTGTTTTGGAAGCCATTTTGCAGAGTAAATCAATGGGAAGCTAATAAGTGTAGTCTACTTATCAGTAAAGGGACACTGTTTTTTAACTTCAATTTACCTCAAAAAACTATTTTTTCTTTTCTGAAAAAGATATGGTCGTTTTTACTAAAAATGTTCAAAAGTTATTTAAACTATTACACAATAGGCATATAAAATATCATAGCCATTTCATTGTGTTCCAAAGCTATGTTTAGTTCAGACCCTTTCCCATGTTAAGAGCTGAATCTGGGGCAGTATATTGCTATTTATGTAATCTTTGATTTTCATATAGATATAGAACGCCATATTTACAAGCTAATAATCAGGTCCCTTAAATATACAGAAAAGCTATCTAGAAGCAATGGATTAATAATGACACAATAAACTGAATAAGAGAACAAATATGTGGTAATGCAAGGCATATAGAGTCAAAAATAATGTACTTTTTCATATATTACCCATTTACATTCATTGTAACACACTTAGATAATCTAAAGCTGTGTTTGATATGAATTTAAACAAAAAAATGTATGTGCTTTGTGGCACAGTAATGGATTAAAAATTTAGCACTATTTGGATACAAACTACAGAGAGGAAAGTTTTTTGTGGCCCTTGCAGATTCAGTGGCGTGCCCAAAGGGGGGGGGGAACTTTGTGAGTCAGTCGTGGGAAAAAGGCCCTTTCTGGGATCTTGACAATAAAAAAAAAGATAGAAAAGAAAGTAGAGGAGATAAAAAAATCAAAAAAAGAAAAAGGATTTTAAATGTTTACAGGGGTTGCCTTTACACTTTTAAATCCACAGGACAGAAGGACCAGTAAGTCTCAAAATCCACAGGTCCTTCACTAAATTTACAGTTCCTTCAGAAGGAGAAACTGAATTCCAAAATTAGTGACAGCCTAAAAAAACGATCGGACCGAAGGACCATCTCATTGCTGAACTGGTCGGTCCTTCCGAAATTCGGTCGGTCGGTCGGTCTGACGGTAAAGTTGAACCTTGGTTGTAAAAACTGTTGAAAAACTTGTGTGTGCTAGTGAGACCTTTCTTTTTTTCTTTTTGCTTGTCACTTTTCAAAAGCTACGTCAAAAACTTTGGGTGTACGTTTTCTTTTTAGTCATATGTCATTTGGGGGAAACTGATGGCTGTGCCCCATCACTCACAAAATCCTGGGCTTGTCACTGTGCAGATTTGTTGATAAGCTTAACTAAAACTAGAATGTCTTATACAGAGAAAGGATCTTCAAGTAGTTTGACTCTTCATTCATATGATGTGACACTTTAACCAAGAGTCAAACGCAGTACTTATTAGCAATAACACTAAGCCAGAGGAACTAAACTACAGGTATTAACTATCCATATTACATTTTCCTTTACTGACTAAAAGTACTCAAAGTTATATCTGCAGATGATCTACACTTAACATGTTAGATAATAACTATGTTTGTGAAGATTTTCATTTATCAAGGTTATTAAAAATTGAGAAAATATTGAATAGAGTCAACTGTAAATTACCAAATATTGTAAAAATTATAAAAAACAGAAAAATCAAAAATTATAATTCATGTTTATCTTGTGTATGATACCATACTATTGATGCTATATGTCTTGATAGTTTTGTTTGCAAAACACAAAAAATTACAGAAAAATTAAAAGAAATTAAAAATTTGTATTGGATTTGCGGACGAAGTATACTTTAGGTCCCATCCAAAATTTTCATGGGTGAAGTTTTTGATGGGACCTAAAGTATACCTTTTCCGGATTTGCTGAAAAGGGCAATTTCAAAGGGGGCAGTATTTTTTGTCAACAATACTTAATAATGAAAATATTTGGATATTTTGTTATATAAGGGTTGAATAATTTGACTACGGAATTTCATATGCTGCCATTATTACAACTAACACTTCACAAGATGCGAAAATCTCAACTCATTGGAAAAAGTTTTGGGATGATGTTGAACTTGTCCAATGCCTGCTTAATGATGCAGGAATAGAATTCATCTAAATGGACAGATCATATTTTCATCTGAGAATATATTGAGATGTGAAATTGTTTCTCTTTGAATCGCCACATTTTATTACACACTCACCTGTCCATTAAGTCATTGACCTCCCTCCTTGCATCCAACAGGTTCTCCCCATCTCAGTTTGCCTCCAGACCCATCATCCATTGCACCACTCATAATATATCATCACTGCCAGGCCTGCGTTGATGACACTTTGATCAGATATTGGTTTTAATGGATTGGGTATCATATTTACTGACCAGCTCATCTTCAGTCCGCATCCTGGAGGTAGATAAGAGTTCCTACAAGTAGTTACATCTACCCTCGAGGGATTTCTAACTGTATTATAAGACTCCATTTGTTTCTTTTAGCATGTGCTTTAGCTATTGACCTTTTAAATGTACTTTAATTAAGTGTACAGATGACAGTGACGACAGTCTACTTTGTTTGATGATGCTGATCACTATGATTTGCAAAATGTACAAAATTCTCTAACATTCTTAAATATCATTAAAAAAAATCACCTTGTTTAGGCTTTTGCCAAGGAAACCCAACTTAGTACTTGGTACCAAGTAAGCTAAAGGAAGCTTATCTTTAACAGGGCTCCAAGATGTTTTTTAAGCGACCAATGAAACATATGGAAACAAAACATAGCAAAATTTGTCCTCATCTTGTAAATTCTGATCATAACTTTTCAACTTTAGAGTTTGTTGGATGAGTTTTTTTTATCAATAAACCAGTGGTCGCCAGGAACGATGAAGGTTAACTTGGTTGCCATAGAACATCATACAGATATGATAAACATTGCTTAGAAACACTAACATATTGTGTATCACCTCATCATGGTTTTATTTAGTCATTAAGCTCTTTAAATTTGAAAAAAAAAATGATTGGCTCAAACATTTTTCACATTGTAATACACATACAATACAGTTAACTGAATATTAGTTGCACGATATTTTTGGATAGTAACTTTTTCAATATGACTTACAAAATGAATATCTTGTACACTGTACTGAAGTTCAAAAGATCCCAAATGTGTAAAGTAGGAAACACTGTTTCAACCATGGCTTTACAATCCAAGGTAACGCGGCCGCGCCATTCCCAGAAAAAAAACATGTTGAAGTCCTAGAAAAAAAATCGGTAAGCTTAAATAATAATAATAATACAAATTACGAGAATTTCTGACTACAGATGATTTTTTTCTGGCAATATTGAATGATGAAATACAAATAAATGAGCCAATTTTGGGGGGTTAATGTCCAATTACTGTCAAAAACAAGCGAGTTTTTTAAAGCGATTCGTGCATTTTCAAAACTCTCAAAGAAAATTCTCATCAGCACAATAAAAGTTTCCAGAAAGGTTTATTTTTTCTATACCCTGGTTTTAGCTTCAACATACTTGCTTTCTTCATGCTAGAAAATAAACCATAATGCCATAATTTGATATCATTGCTTTTAGGTAAAGCAAATTACGAGTAGTATTTAAGCAGATCTATCAAGCTAAGGTATAAGATTCTTCTACCAGTATATTATTAAGGTGGGTTTTAATAATCCCTTGATCTTACAAGAATGAATGCCATGAGTCAGGGTTAGTTGATATTTTGTAGCACAATAACGCGTTGAGATGCTTTCTTTAATGTGTACACATGCATTGTGAAATCAGTGAGAGGATGCATTTGTCTGCCATCTCACTTAACCTCCATTTTTGTTAAGATTTTAATTTCCTGTGTATCTGGGTCCAAGATGTGAATCTCTTATTCAAACTGTAACCCAACTCTAAATGAGTCAGGACTTAGTGTTAATATTGTTTGTGTACCGCCTTCACCGCTTACGATATATTGGTATATTATTTGTCCTGCTCATACATTGTCATTGGTCATAATTGGAGCCTGTGAGTAAGCACAGTAAGCAGAAAGAGTTCTGGTGATAAATGGTTGTGTATATTTATCAATGAATGTCATGGAATTGGACTGTGTGAATTCAGCGCAATATGAGACCGTCCATCTCAAATGAGCTGTAAATGCAGCAAACTTCATTTTGCACTACAGGTGAAAATACATGTAAGGCTGAAACCACAGTCGGCCTCAAAATTTTACCTACCAAACATTTGGTCGTGACGTCACCAAATATTTGCCATCGAATTTAAAGTATGAACAGGTAACAAACATTTGGTCCAATGTATATGGCAATTCAACATGTGCAATCTAGCGCAAAATTTTATTTGGTCTCAACTCCGTGTTGAAGTTATTTTGTTTGGAGTCACTCGTCATTTTGACGTCATAACCAAATGTTTGGTAGCAAAAATTTTGTTTGGAGGCCGACTATGGTTTCGACCTTAGGGTCATAATTTGCCAAAATTGATTTTTGACAAATTCCCAATCCTTGTGCTTATTTCATAACACCAGCAAATTTCATTTCAAAAAATGATCGGAAATATGAAATATATCTGTATATTTTGAGTACGTTCAACAGAAAATATTGGGCTTACTCCCTGACAACCTTTGACGGACCATAATTTACTTCTGGAAATCAAGTGAAGTTCATTGATGTATAATCTTAATCCTTATAACTTGGTTTTTGCAAATATTCAAAAAATAGAAAATGACAAGAAGCTACTTTGGAATGGACGGTCATATATACCACTTCCATGCAAGACAGCCAGGAAAATACAAGCATTCAAGATTTTGAAGTACATTTCCCCACTTTTAACAATATCAGAATAATGTTTGCATCCATATAAAATAACCAAATGTTATGCAAACACATTTGTATCAGAAGTTGAAGAAAAAAACAAATCTCACATATACTTACATCAGAGGAGTATTAGACAATTCTTGAAATAAGATTAATTCTTTGTGTCAAGAGATGGGGAATTTATTTTGAAGAACCACATGTGTTAAGCTGGTTTCAGACTAGCCTGTCGTGCTGTCGCACGACCATACGACAGGCAAAAATTTAAAGTGCGCAAACTCGACCTTGTCGCATCAGGAAATGTTTGCGGCAAGCACGACAAGCCGATATATCGATTACCCTGTCGTGATGGTCACAACGACACTGTATTTTGAGTTGGAATAAATTCAACTTTTCTTGCGACAGACCATTGTGGCAATATGCAAATGTGTCGTGCTACAGCACGACAACTCGAAATTGCAAATGTTTGTCGTGTGCCGCAACGTCGTGCGACAGCACGACAAGCTAGTCTGAAACCACCTTAAAGCTCATTGTTAGTAGTTTGCAGATTGGATGAAAATTCACTTCACTGAGTGAAGTTTAAGAAAAAGGTAGAGCCTGCATTCTATGCAAAATGGGGAAATACCTAAAAATCAACAAAATGAACAATCTGATTCCACCCATGATAGCACAATACTCTTGCACAAATATGTGTGGTGAAATTTAGTTTTTAAAAAGTATTTTTGTGACATAAAAAAGACATATTTAATTTTAAAGATTTACTTAAAAAGAGGTAGCATCATCCACAAATTTGAAATTACCCAAGATCAACATGCAAAAATACAGAATTCTAGTTTCTACTTCTTTTAAGGTTTTGAATAAAATTTTCACAAAATTACTTGACCGTTATTATAGAACATTCGAAGTGTAAATCATCTGCAGGTGGTTTTGATATTTTGTCCAATGCTCTTTTAAAAGAAATCGGCAATGTCAATGATTTGGAATGTCTGGGTATATTATTCCCCTAATGTGAAAATTCAAAATATGTGACATGATCAAGGCAAATAAGTGACATGTCGAATATATTTGGTTCTTTATGTTTTGTTACAACATAATAATTGTGCATTAGAAATGCATCATTTTGATTCAAACCCTATCATTTTTGATCTGGTCTGGTTACAAACATTACAAATCTTTTAACATGAAAAACAATGAAAATAGATGATCTTATTGCCCCTCAACTCTACATATCAATATATCCAACATCTTACTCATTCCGCTTAATCATTTCACATATACTGAATCAACAAAACAGTTTAAAGTTGTTAATATTTTGAGCAAAATATATATGACAAATTTCAAAAATGAGTCAAATGGATCAATTTCAAGGCAATTGGGAATGTTAAAAACAACTTGTGATGATGACCTGTCCAAAAGCTTGCAGCATCACGCCATCAATTTCAAATGATGAGAATGCAGCCGATGTCTCCATTTTAAGCAGATTTGGGACAAATTTGGAGATCAAGTTACACACTTTAAAAATATTTCCTGTCTGATTCTAATGTGTCCTTTCTGATTTAAAATTTAATTTCACATATCCTGAGAAATTATTTGCTAAGTATGAATGAAAGAGGTTTTATAAAATTAGATAAATGTATTATCAGAGGTTTGTGAATTACATTTTCTCAGAAAGCATCAATTGAGATTTATGCCACTGACTATCTCCTTGGTAACGTTTATATATGACATCAAAATGTTTTTATTAAGCCTTTGTAATGAGGGCATGCTTTACCTAAACTAATGGAATTTCAGCTCGGGGTAAAAGCAAACTTAGATAAAATCTTTAAAAAAACCCATTACAAACATGGGTTTTAAGATCAATGTCAAATAGCAGCTATTAAAGTTATTCTGGTCCTCTCTTTAAAAATTATCATATTTTAAACATTCACGATATGAGTCTCACAAAATCTCAGTTTTGAATTTAAAAAAAAAAGAAAAGAAAAATGATGAAAATCCTACTATAATTGCATTTGGTAATAACATATCATCATTTAGTTAAAACATGCTAAAATATGGAAAAGCAAAATGTTTTAATGGACAAAGCATGGAAGTTTCTATATCTCTTCAAGTGATATATGAATTAGAAGAGTGAACTATTCATTCTTTTGATTTCTTTCATGACCTGCAATTTCAAAATTAAATAAAAATTGTATGCTCATTTCACATGCTTTTGTGGAAAACAAAAAAACCATGAACAATATGATATAAAAATTTGATGTTCATTTTTAAAATGAAATGCAATTGTTTCTGGTGTGATATAGAGCTACTGATATAAATATTATAAATGCTCAAAGGGCATAATAAATGATTTATTTGGGTTGTTGGCAATATTATCAATGGGCAATTCAGTCAATGTGACAAGTATTGTAGTTCTGTGACCATGGTGACATTTCAAGGTTTTGAGTGCATATTTAACTCTTTTTTTTTTCAAAGACAGCTTTCTAATACCCATGAATAAATGAATTCTACAAATGGATCCAGGCTCCTGTCTTTCTCTTATCCTTTTTATTTACCATGTCCTCACAAACTAATTATTCAGAGCCAACACAATCATTGTCATTTTTTCTAACATAATTGATATTTCTAAGATAGAGTGTAGTTGATATATTGGTTTGCATTTTGAATATATAACAATTTAGTTAATTAATCAAACAATACAATCAAATTAATAAATTATTGCCTATTTTATTGCGTGATACGTGTGCAAATGAATATTCTTTACCTGGGAGACTGAGACAAAACAAAATGAGTCTTCTCAGCCAGGATGTGAACCAGGAATCCAGGACTAGATGGCATTGAAACACTGAAATAAACATAGAGGCTTCCAAATCAAATCCCCATTTTTCCTCACTACTCTAGTGAGAAGCATTAGATAGAAAAACACAATATGATGATGCCATCTAGACTTGATAGCACAGATAGTAGAAAACTGGATTCATAAATGTGAGGGAGAGAATACTCATTTGAACAAGTTTGAAGGTTGCACCAATAGACATTCTATTATACTCACAATCTCCAAATGATGAATAGGTATTTCAGCAAACACATCATTCCCTTTTCTATCATGCCATCCAATGACTCATTCCAAGATGACATCTTTCCTGCAAAGTTAATCATTAAATACAAGATATTTAGTTGATAAATGGTCAGTATCACACATTTTATTTGACATTACTCCCAATGATTGCATTCTCCTTCATAATCAAATTGAGTGGCTTCAAACAAAGGGGTAGTGATGACAAGAAGACATGCAGGAAAATTGTTGGAAGATTGATATCAAAGCATGAGATACCAAGGTATAATGTAATATGGATATCAATCAGGAAAATGGGATACCAGCCTGCTCAAAGAGAGAAATTGTTATTGGAGTAATTAAATAATGTTTACTGAATATAATTCTGTATGATTTTATGAATTTTCATTACAAATTCATCTGACTAAGGAGGATATGCTGTAGTGATTGAAAGCTTGAAAAATTAGCATATCATATGTGTACCTTTCCAGCTCTAAACGGTCATAAAATTGGCAAGTTTGACTTAAAAAAAAATGAACTGAAGTATGGCTTAAATTTTTGAATGAGGTTATCTCAATCTCAGTTTCGTCTATTATTTCATGACAAACTGTGACAAGGACTATACAGATATATAAAACAGTGGAAATGACAAATAGACCAACTTTACAGCTGGTTTGAGAGAGACAGTCACATATCCTATAGGAAACTCGTTAACACAAAATCGTTTGGGTTTAACAGTGTGCTTTTGTGTTAAGCATAATTTGAGTAAACCATAACAGATCGCCACCAATAAATTCTAATGCATTATATATACTGGAACTGCTCCACAGGCTTATAGCATGTGGCATTCGTAAGCTTTAAAAGTCTAAATGTCAGAAAAATCTTTAAGACAGACATGAACCAATGAAATATTGTATAAAAAGACTAATCTCGCTAACTTAAAACATTAAATTTCCCACATTTACTTCAAAATTACTAACTTAATCAAACCGTGCAACGCCAGGAAACATCAAGATCAGCCATATTGGTCTTGCAGATTTTCAAGTAGTATGGGGTGTTTTACGATGGTGCAACATGTTTGTTTTTAAACATCATCGATGCTTTTAAAACTTTAATGTATAAGATAATGATGATTGTACTTTTCATGTTATCCTTTGAGAATGTGATGTAAATGTGCAGTAGGGATAGTCACTTGCTTTCGACTTAATAAGATTTCGTACTATTTCTTTTGTGTTAAACATGAAAAAATACATGATAAAACTATAGGGAAAAGTCAGGGTTTTAAGTTCCTTTTAAGTTACATGGTTTTTACAGGTTATGCGTTTTCATGTTATGGAGTTTCCACTGTACTACTAACAACAATGTCATTACTGAAGGAAGGGATTAAACATCATGGATATGTCTTCTACAAGCACTGCAATTATTTTCATAATCTGGCTGTGAAAAGTTTTTAAGCAAAGTAATTTTAATTTAATTGTACATATCAAAATACTTCTACTGATGTAAAATTGCCAACGCAAGTTGAAATTGTCCGAATTGGCAATGTGTTGAAACATTTCCCGTGATAGATTAATAGTAAATCCATTTCAAATCTCCCTCATCTGTCCAGAGAGTGATGGTTCGATAAAGCTTATTAGCATTGCCAGTCATATGGTCATCAAATAAGTGACTAAATCACAATAAAGGTAAGATCTCTCAAGATTTTCAGGATTTCCCATCTTCATTTTCGATGCTTTCTTTCTAAAAGACCACTATATTAACCACAATGTTAAAGGGCATAGGACAAGTTCAGCATCATCCCCAAACTTTTCCCAAAGCATTTTGAGATTTTTGCTTCATTTGAAGTATTAGTGGTAATAATGACAGCATGCAAAGTTTCATTGTCAAATTCAAACCCTATATATCAAAATATTTAGATGTTCTTTTATTTTTAATTATCGTTGTCGACAATGATAAATACTGCCCTCTATAGTTGAATTTTTAAAATTGGCCTTTTCAGGAGATCTAATGCAAACTCCAAATTTCTTTTGATTTATCTGCAATCTATGATGTGAAAGGAATGTTTTACAAACAAATATTTGTCTCTTTCTTGATTTATAGCATCAATAAATACATTTGCAGAATAGCCTCATACCCATGATCAACAAACAAAATAAAATTCAAATTTTAGACTTTTCTGAAGGTTTTGATCAAAATTTTCCCGATATCTGGTTTATTGACTGTTATTTTCTAACGTATGAAGTGTAAATTATACCCAAATGAAATTTTTTCCAATGCCCCTTTAAGGTGGCCTAGCACAGAAACGGTGTCGGACACAAGTGAGCTGATATCAGCGGTGTTGGACACAATTTCAAAGCATTTATCCCGGGCTTTTATCGTACTTTCGGGCGTACTATATCTTGCGCTTTAATATAACGCGATCTTACACGTGCGTCATTTTTATATTCACGCATAAGACCATGCACGTTGCTCTAGACGGCGCAGGGTCCAAAGCGCACAGTGCTTAAGGTATTAGTCATTGTTAAAAATATATCAATTTTTTGCTTAATTTTGCTTAATATCTCTAAAAGTAATTCGGTGACCATATTTGTTATTACGGTTTTGAAAGAACTATAAAAGGACCAAAACATATGTGAAAAAGAGAGAAAAAAAAGAGCCGTTTTTGATTATAAGTGTTTTTGTCTGATTTAATTTGATTTTGCCATAGAGGTCAATGGTAAAAAATGGTAAAACATGGTGTTTTTGAAGTGGATTTTTCTCAAAAACTAAGTCGGTGACCCACATTTTTTATTTCAGAAATGTGATCAGCACGTATGAAAACACCATATATCAAAAAATTAGACAAATAAATAGAGGAATTCTATCTGTGCTAGGCCACCTTAACTAAGAAATAACATTAACTGTTTAATACAATAAATCTAGTGGTTTATAACACTAGAAAATTAAAACAAGTGATAATATTTTTCTCATAACAAACTCATATTAGATTACACAAAGATAGAAAAAGATTCATAAAATATGTAAATGTATATTTTCACCCTTTTTTCGTTTTCATACAACTACATTTTTCTGTACGGTTGAATAATTAAACAACTTATTGTAACATGTCCGTTCTTTCTCTCTACTCTGTGGCCATCACACTGTGGATTGAGATTGGCATTCATTTTATTTACAATATTTAATATAGATTCTAAATTTATATTGGTAAATAATCAAAATGAAATAATCATAATGAAACCTTTCCTTTTTTCAACTCTGTGGCCATCGCATTGTGGAGGACAGTATGCATTTATGATTTCTTGTTAAACATGTAATTTATCTATATATTTGTAGTCTTGGATCCAACAAGCTTTAATGCTGATTTTACAGTTCTCCTCCCGATGCACAGCGATATATGCCTATTGACGATGTACCAAAATACTCTGATGCTTACTGGAGAAAACAACAATCAAAACCAACGGCCTAGCTCACCCCTAACAGACTTGCTTGTCTGACCTCGGTTCGTTGCCTTGGAATCGTGTTTATCGTGTCCCTATGTTAGCGCTGGGCAAATCGTTCGGGGGGGGGGTCCATTCTGGAGGTGACGCATATGTAAGGCCAAAAAGCCCATCCCCCCTTCAGCATCGCTGACACCCAAAGAACCTTTATTTTATAATTGCATGTGCTCTCATCCAAAGACCCTATAAATCTTTATATTTTTCTCTCACCGAATGCCAAATTTCACTCACCAAAGTCCAAAAATCGTGCTCTCACACAATGACATGACCCTCATTTTAAGACCAATAATAAGACCTCATATTAATGTAATTTTCTCTCAACAAATGCCAAAAATCCTGCTCTCACCCAATGACCACTCATTGTTTGAGCATGTGCTCTCATCGAATGCCCCAGCCTATCGGAGCGCGATCCTAAAGGCTCTGTCACACATCACCGTATAGAGCAAAACGTACGCCTAACGTACTTTATCCCACTATTGTTCTGTTTTATGCATTGTTGTTCGTCATGTGTTCGTTACAAGTACGTTCAATACGTTATCCTTATGGTTTGTCCGTTAAGTATACGTTTAATACGTTATTCATACGGTGGTTGTCCGTTTAGCACACGTTCAATATGTGAAACATTTGTATGTTATTCGTACGTTTTGCTCTATACGGTGATGTCTGACAGAGCCTTTAAGGCGGTGTCACACATCACAAAACGTACGAATAACGTACTAATAACGTACACTGGGTTTGCCATTGAAATACATATGATATCGATTACCAAACAAGTTCGTTATTAGTACCCATTATTCAAACATGACTGCT
>JXSR01S000207.1:75216-88433 GCA_000969725.1 Ophiothrix spiculata
TTGAATACGCTAGAATAAGAACATCCCAACTCCATGAGCTGCCTTCTGTTAAGTTATGTAAAATAAAAATGCATATAAATCTCTGAAAATGCTTTTAAATCACTAGAAAGCATTTCCATGTTTTTATCCCAATCATAGTGTCACATTTGACTGTGTAGTTGAATTATTTGACATTGTTAGATCATTTTCCTAGCATATAGTTGTAGAGGGGAGCTCATGGAGTTGGGATGTTCTTCTTATGGCTGTTTAAATATAGCAACTATGTACTATAACAAGTATCTAACAATGTCTAAACAAGTCAACTACAAGGTCAAATGAGACAATGTGATTAGGACATTGACATGGAAATGCTATTTTAGTGATGTGAAATTTTTTTCAGAAATTTGTATGCATTTATATTGTATAAATATAATTTACAAAAGGGAGCTATTGGAGTTGGGATGTTCTTATTCTGGCGTATTGAATTATAAATCTTATTCATTACAGAAAATGGCACCATGGAGAGCATCGTAGTTGAAATCGAGCGATCAAACCGCCGCAAACCATTCCTAGGAGGTTACAAACACAGGTTGACATCGGTAGAATTTCACCATGCCGCTGCGCAAACCAGGCAGAAAGTACGGCCAGATAACGGCATCGAAAAATTCTGCCGCGATACTCAGACGGTGAAAACCAAGAACCAAAGAGCACAGACTAACATTGACACATCGACACAAATGACTACGATTGGTTGTTACGTTGCAAATATGACGGATAAGTTGGTGGTTCCAGGAAAATATACCACGGCATCCGAGCACCATGCTATGATCTTGTCAAAGGTAAGGAAAATTATTTTAGGTCCTCCCAACAATTTTACAAAGCTTGTAAACAAAACGCGGTTGAACCGTTACACAAACTCAAGACTTGTGTTACGTAAGAAATATGCGGTAGACGGAAACAGGTAAACCCCCGAAAAAAAAAGCTGTTGTTTTCTAACAATCAGTGTGTTTAGTAACTCACTTTACTTGTAAAATTCATTCTTTATTGACCTTTTTCGAAGCCCACAACAAAAACAATTTGCCTTAAAAACATTTAATAACTACGTAAAATCAATCACCGGTACGGTACAAATCTTTGAAGTTTCGCGCGCAACTTCAAAGTTTGACCGACACCGTTGCAGATACGTTATAGCGCCATCACACATCGGAAACTGCACAGTCAAAGGCATATCTGTCAAGTCTCACAATTTAGGCAGCTCTCACAATCTTCCGATCGGGTAGCCATATCTCCCTCGAATTCAAACTTTTAAAAACATCTCCAGATATCTCCCGCATTGAAAAAAAATTCTACCACGATTTTCCCCTAGCGTGTATTACAGACCGCGTACACATTTTGTTAAGAAATTGAAGATAAGATCATTGATTTTGTGAGTCGTATGTGCTTTTTTGAGACCCTTTTTGTCCCTTTTTGAGTTTTCCAAAGCTACGTGATAGTTTTTTGGGTGTACGTATTAGGCCTCTTATGTCAGTTGTCCGTAAACGTTATTCATAAATTTAAGTGATTACAGAAGTCTCCCGCATAAGAATTTGAAAATGTTGACAGGTATGCAAAGGTCAGTCAAAATGGAGCACATAAACAAGAAGCAGATCAGGCAGAAAAAATAAATAAAATAAGGCTTGTTTGATGTTTAGTTGGAAAATTTAAACACCGCAAAATGATAATCTTGACATATTTCTCATCATAAAATCAGGTAATACAATAAGGAAAAAAGTATTACTATTTCGATCGGGACTTATCGGGATACATGCTGAGTGCCAGCGGGAAAATTACATGCTATTGTTTTCTTCGAACGTGGTCTGGTCAACCGGTGCACTTTCGTCTAAAGCTGACCGTGTAACATAAGACAAAAGACACAGTATAATACATGCTTAAATTTTACATAGCGATATGTTAAGGGGCAGCTTCAAAACTCATTTGGTGGTTGACCGCCCGGAAATGGCAGTTCTGGCCGGTTGCCATTGTTCATGACAAGTATAGCAACCGGACAAAACAAGTTTGGCGGTTGACTGCCGGTTGAGTTTTGAAATGGTCCATAAGTCTTAACACGCTGCTAGTCAGTTAGGGGATTGAAACTCTTGATGCACAATGATTTAAAAGGTTATTAGCTGCTACAGCTTACAGCCTGCTGTATAACTCGACTACTCAGTCTCTTAATAGCCCTCAAATTTCACTAATGGATTTTTAAATCATTAGCTCACATTCAGTCAAATTTTTGTTCTCTATCTATAAACGCAAAGAAAGTGATACCCATTTAGTTCAGAATGTGTTACATCATGGTTGTAAGCACATTTGTATGTTTTCTACTAGGAATTTATTTTGACTTTCCTATTTTGTTTTCTTTGTTTAGGTAATAATTCTGCAGTCATATTTCCGTAGATGGCAGGCTAAAAAATATGTCGCCAAATTGAAAGTAGACCTTGCCAGGCGCTTGGAATGGGAACGTCAGGAAGAGATAAGGAAGATTAAAGAAAAGGAAGATAGGATTAAGAAAGAGTTCGAGCGCAGAATGAATCCGAGAACCAAAGAAGACTTTGATCTACTGTACCACGCTCTTGAGAGTAAGTAAAGTCTAACCTCTATAGTCACATGAAGAAAACCTTTTCATTTTTACGCGTCTTGTGCAAGTTCAAACGCAACTCACACGATACTCGTGAGCTCGTGTGATTTGTCTGTTCTGTTGCTGTGCGGCTTGATGATCGATTTGATTGGTTTGTTGTTCACATACGATGTGATTTGGTCCCGCCCAGAATGAAAAGGGTTTTTTCAGATGACTATAGTTCACACCAGACAAATGTTTATTTGATAAAAGTTAAGAAGTTAACAGGGCTCTCCAAAACACAGACAAATATAGTGGATCTAGATTTAAAGTGGATTTCAACAATTGATCACAAGAGCATAAGTGACTGCATGTGCACATGCGTTGTTTCATTATTTCCACTCATACATGTATGCACACCCAATACACACTGCTGGATTAAACTCAGATAAACACGTGACAGTGTGAACACAATCTGCACTTCAGAAATGTAGATTAATCTAGATGCATCTAGATTTGATGCTCTCTTGTGGAAAACCACAGTGATAAATGTTGAATGTTAACAGATCCAGGCACACATAGGATCAATTTCACTAATAAAGGTCAAAACATACTTCTTATGGGCTACCAAACATTTGGAGCATCAAGTCTTTGTCATCTTATAATCTGATATATAGTTACAATGTATTTTCTATTAGTAACGGATGCTTGGTGATGAAAAATCAATACTCTACCAAATTTTCTTTGCTTGGTGATTTTCAACACCAATGATCCGTTATTGATTAGAAAATGCATTGGAGTTAATGTAATAACAAAGACTTGTTGCACCAAATGTTTGATAGCTCAAAATAGTATGAATTCGCCTTATCTGTTTTTCAAAACTCCTACTTCATCGCAACAATGAGCAAACGATGTTAGTGACAATTGCCAGCACCATTTAAAGGGAATGCAAGATCCTTTGTTGTGATTGTCTGTGAAGATTTGAACTATATTTTGTCATTTCAAGGTAAAAAGGCATTAGGGAAATGCAAAAGCATTGCAAACAAAATTTGCAATTGCCCCAATGATGGCCCTAACAATGGATTTTATATTGTGAGAGTTTTTACAATCATTTCAAAATACTATGTTAATGAAATCATCACCCCAGGCCTGAACCTGTGAAGATCAAATAAAGCAATTGCTTCATCAAAATAAAGTACTGTGATTCATTGAATGAAACAACAGAACCCTCAGAAAACCTAAGAATGAAATTGCATAAAGATAAAGATTTCATTCAAAATCACCTTGAAATAAGGGTTAACCTTTTGTCAACACTTGTTTAAGGACATATCCCCTTGATCTGATGTTAGTGAAATTATAATCACCCCCCCCCCCCCGAAACCTATGAAGATCAATTAAAGCAATGTCCTCTTGAAAATAAAGTACTATATGATTCATCAAATGAAACAACAGAACCTTGTAAGGGCACCATCTTAACAAGAAAATTGCATCTTTCAGATAAATATTTCATTCAAAATCACCTTGAAATAAGGCCAAAAAAAAATTATTTGGTTGCCCTCCACAGCTTTTTTCAGAGAGGGTCGGTCGGTCGAGAATTTTTTTTTTTTAATACTCCTCCACGGACCGCTAGGCCGATTGGCCGCTTCAGCCTTCACAACTTCCCCCGTGACATCCAAATCAAACAATCAAATACCTCTTGTAGTGATTTGGGACATCTTAAACATTTTTTAGGGTTGAATATCGAAAAAAGCAAACATTTAACATTTCGTTTTTGTAGTTTTCGGTAAGTTTGCATATTTTTGAGAGAAAAAAAATTCAATAAAAAAAAGTTTGGGTCCGTCTGAAAAATAGGGTCGGTCGGTGGAGGGCAACCAAACAATTTTTTTTTTGCCTAAGGGTTAACTTTTTGACAACACTTGTTTAAGGACATATCTCCCTGATCTGATTCACACCCCTAAAATTTATTCTATGTTATTTTGCAGAATGGCGACAAGAAGAGTTAGAGACCATCAATGCATCGTTAGCCGGTGCTAAACGTAAAGCTGCCTTATGTCACTTACTGGACCAAGAGACACAGCTGATTGCATCTATAGGAAGGCACAAACTTGAGGCAGACACAGAAAATAAACAGAGAGCCATTCAGAAATTCTTAGACAAGGTAAGGAAAATAGCTAAATGTAAAGCTGCCTTATGTCACTTACTGGACCAAGAGACACAGCTGATTGCATCTATAGGAAGGCACAAACTTGAGGCAGACACAGAAAATAAACAGAGAGCCATTCAGAAATTCTTAGACAAGGTAAGGAAAATAGATAAACGTAAAGCTGCCTTATGTCACTTACTGGACCAAGAGACACAACTGATTGCATCAATAGGCAGGCACAAACTTGAGGCAGACACAGAAAATAAACAGAGAGCCATTCAGAAATTCTTAGACAAGGTAAGGAAAATAGCTAAATGTAAAGCTGCCTTATGTCATTTACTGGACCAAGAGACACAGCTGATTGCATCTATAGGCAGGCACAAACTTGAAGCAGACACAGAAAATAAACAGAGAGCCATTCAGAAATTCCTAGACAAGGTAAGGAAATAGCTAAATGTAAAGCTGCCTTATGTCACTTACTGGACCAAGAGACACAGCTGATTGCATCTATAGGAAGGCACAAACTTGAGGCAGACACAGAAAATAAACAGAGAGCCATTCAGAAATTCTTTGACAAGGTAAGGAAAATAGCTAAATGTAAAGCTGCCTTATGTCACTTACTGGACCAAGAGACACAACTGATTGCATCTATAGGAAGGCACAAACTTGAGGCAGACACAGAAAATAAACAGAGAGCTATTCAGAAATTCTTAGACAAGGTAATGAAATAGCTCAATGTAAAGCTGCCTTATGTCACATACTGGACCAAGAGACACAGTTGATTGCATCTATAGGAAGGCACAAACTTGAGGCAGACACAGAAAATAAACAGAGAGCTATTCAGAAATTCTTAGACAAGGTAATGAAAAGCAAAATGTAAAGCTGCCTTGTGTTACTTAGTATTATTTGTCATTAAATTTTCCACATAACAAACCTGCAAACTTTGTTGAGAACCATGCACAGTTAGACCCCCCCCCCTTCAGAGCAAGACATTTTCCAAACAAATATTATGGGCTAACACAAGCCTTAAATAACTCTGGAATATAACTGTTAGTACCATACTCACTAAACTTGGAAATTCATTAATGTATAATGATCGATTTCGAAGAAGCTCTATGTGAACTCTAATGTATCAATACAACGCGTTGGAGCACAATTAGGCCACAACTTTGTGCGGCTTGCCGCAACCTGGGCAAAGCCTTGATTTTCCAAGATGGTGACCGTAGCCTATAGGCTTGATTTTTCACTTCAAGATTACCGGTATTGTAAAATATTCATTACAAGTTTTGACATTATTTAGAGGTATATAATCAAGCTTACGGTCGCCATCTTGGAAAATCAATGGCTGTGGCCATGTTGCGGCCATCCGCACAAAGTTGTGGCCTTATTGTGCTCCAGCGCCCAAGGAAACCACATTTTGCCCATTCTTATAATTTCTTATAATTGTGTAACTGCATGCTTTGCTGTGCATAGCTACAACAAATTTGGTTTGATCAAGTACAAGGTTTATTGATTGATTGATTGATTGATTTGCATGTTTATATTTTTGATTTCAGGCTGCCTCGCCCAAGAGATGGCGCTCGTACGATGGCAAGTACATAGAGATGGACACAGCTTACACGACGCGTGCCAGGGAGCTACGCGATATCTATAACAGTCTGACTATGAAGTATCTCACACAAGATGAGAGGCTGGATGTTTTGTTAACTCTTAAACACACAGTTAAGGTGAGTTTCAAACGCCAAAGTTGAGTGCACTTGAATCCCCTTGGATAAGAAACTTGAAGTGTCTCATACAGACCTGTACAATATTGGGGAGTTGGTCCTGGCTGCGATGGTTTTAATTTGAGCTGATTAAGGTTAAGCATCCTTCTAGGCTGATACAGAAGCTGGAATGAAGCTTACTTGGGCCACAGTTATCAGTGCACACACACTGTGTGTGAATATTGTTCACTAAAGTACTGTATTGATAACTCAAACATTTTTGTGATTTTTATCAATTTATACACTCATTGGCTGATGAATATCACCAAAAAATTTGTTGGCAGTGATGTATGTGAGTTGCAAACCCTGTTCTATGTTTAGAGAATAAAAGATAAGATTTATTGTTTTGCCTGTCATCTATCGTCTCATAAAAAAATAAATGGATGGGCGTACATTATTTTGAGTAATGAGTGCCCCCAAAGGGGGTGCCCATTACGAAAAAATAATGTACACCCATCCATTATGAGACTAATATCATCTTTTATTCTCATTCTTGGTCTAAAATTTGAGACATTTTAAGATCAAGAATGAAGTCAATGATTTGCCTGAAAGCAATAGACACCATTATTGGAAAAACGTACATCCCTATTTAAACATAAAATATTCCAATTTAAGTAATGAATCCCGCGTCACATGTGTGCGTATAACTGCATCGCGCCGCAATTTTCAGCGCGCTGTCATATATTGTCTCATAATGGATAGCCAATTAATTAGTGAATTCAGACTCATTGACTAAGAATTAATATTACTTGTCAAAACTTTTCAATTTTTTACTAATTTTCCTTTAATACTTTGCAGGAACATGACTGCAAGCTAACTCAAGAGATCATAGAATTGATTGACAGGGAGGCGGATCTGCTGATGAGAGGAGTCAAGGAGGCCAACCTAGAGGGGCTACGCAAACGCATCTCAACCTTATTCCTGCAGTATGTCAAGACGCCTACATTCAATGCAGAGGCCGCACGCTTGATTAAGGTAAGTGTACTGGTCAGGGAGATAAATCATAGAATTGATTGACAGGGAGGCGGATCTGCTGATGAGAGGAGTCAAGGAATCTAACCTGGATAGGTTACGCAAACGCATCTCAACATTATTCCTGCAGTATGTCAAGATGCCTACATTCAATGCAGAGGCCGCACGCTTGATTAAGGTAAGGCGTTGGAGCACAATTGGGCCACAACTATGTGCGGCCGGCCACAACCTAAAAATTCCAAAATGGTGATCGTAGGTTTGATTGTTCTCATCAAGAGTATTGTAAAATATTCATCATATGTCAAGACACCTATATTCAATGTAGATGCCGCACGCTTGATTAAGGTTAAAGCATATGGTTCAAGGAATCTAAAAAGCAGAATCTAAACTCGCCAACTTTTGTTGCCGCTCATGGAGCTGACTTATTATTAATTACAGTCAACGTTGATTCTATATTACGTTTAACATATACCTTTTGATATTCCTGTTCAACCTACAGGTTCCGCAAGACCCATCATCATTGCGTAAGAACATCCATTTCTGTCCTAGCTGTAATAGCTATCTACCGTCAACAGAATTCCAGTTGGCGTCCAACTCCACGGTCGTCGGGCGTTGTCGTCGTTGTACCAAGCTGGATAACGATGCCAGAATCAGGCAGGATTCTAGTCATATCCGCTACATGTTGCGATATTTGCGCAAAACGGAAGAGAGCATGCAGGATAAGGCTCGCATTGCATTCTTATTACAGGTGGGTACAGTGTCTGTACTGTCATTTTTTTCCTATTACAGTTGTACAAATTAAATATTTATAAGAGACATTTAGAAGAAGTGTGTCTTCCCTTTAACATCACATATGTGATGGCTCATCCCGAAAGGGGGTACTTTGCGGATATATCAATTTCGATTTTATCATTTCATCTGTTACAACACTTTTTAAGCTTTATAATGACACCTTACTTGTTGAAATTGATCAAGGCGATCAACTTTTACAACAGAGAATCTGCTAGAAATTCTTATTATTTTCTTTATTTTCTGCTGCCTATTTTCATCAGTTTTTCGAAAAGTGTTCTGTCGCAAAGTCCCCCTTTTTGGGTTGAGTGATCACATATACACTCCTCGAGCTTCTGAAGTTGGCTGTATCTTTATTAGATAGCTCAAATACTATCTGTAACTGAGTGCCATTTGGCATAAATCATGCTTTTCACACTATGTGAATGAATGTTTTCAATAGAGACATTTAGAGTGAAACTACAGCAGATCAAATATGACATCTTATTCTAAATTATGAGCTGTCAATACTGCTTCTCCAGTTAGAACATACTGGGAATAGGCTTCGTGCAGTCATGGATAAGGTTTGGGAAAAGTTATGAAAATTGAAGAATTGTGTAAAATTGTGATTCATGTATTTTAGGAAACTTTACAAAGAGAAAAGAAGTTGAATCAAAATGCATCTATAGCCAAGATTGATATCTGAACAATAAAGGTCATGAAATTCCATGATTTTATCATGGAAAATCATGGAATTTGATTCAAAGTTGCACGAACCAATTCAGGGACAAAGTCAAAGATTCCAAAATTATCTCTTAGCCTTGGTCAAAAGAATATGTTTAACTTTATTATACATGCCTCAAATAAGATTAATATCATGATGACGTAACAAGATGGCGGCGCCCATGGCTTAAAAGCCTCTGCAAATTTAGCACCGGGACTCCGTTATAAAGTCTAGTTTACGTTTTTTACTGTTTTCATCGTCTTCTGTATGTCCTTGTCTACCATCATTTACCTGTGAGTACAATTAAAACCGAACTATTATTGTGAAATTTCTTCAGGTTTTATTTTTGTACTTTTAACGATGTAATATATTGTATGCTCATATCATATTTGTACTGTAATAATTATCTGTATTTATATGCCTGCGGAGATTTTGAGACTATCTATCAGATTTCCCTCAATCCTCCTGTCATGCTTTATCTGTTTTTAACTTTTCAATTATATTTATTTGTTCGTTTATATGTAATTTTGTGAAATAAAGATTGAAATGAAGAAAAAACAAAATAATTGTGGGATACAATGCCATGATGATTGTTGTTTTGTACATGCAGGGAGACTATCTCAGTACTAAATTCCTTCAATATGTAAAATGTTTTCTGGTTTGACAGAGTAATAAATAAATAGCATCTCATTTGTCTTTAAAACCTAGGAGAGTGATTTGAGATATCTGGTGGAGAACATCTGGGGATCACAAAGTGCTCTCAGCGCCTGGACTGACATGTATGATTTGGTGCTGGTGAGATGGGACAAGGACGAGGAGTGGTCGCCATGGAATTGCATCCTCCTCACCAAGGATGAAGCGCAAGCTCACTTCAGGATTGAAGATATTGAAAAGGTATGTAAGAATTACAAATCAGGAACTAATTTCACTATAGGCAAAATAAAATGTATTTAACCTTTGTAAGTCGTATGGTATACGTCATAAATTACTGTCAGCTCAGGCGTATGACATATACCATACGCCATAACTAACAGTGAACTATAACTGAACTCACTGCCTCTGACCTTCAAAATTACTATCCCAGGCTATTTGTATAGTACAAACAGGTGTATTGTGCTGAAGTCTCATTGAATTATGTCTAATATGTCTAAGGATGGTTTGGGTTTGCTTTCAGGGTCAGTTTAGAGGTAAAAATGCCTTCAGGCTGGGGCGGAAAAAGTGGTCCGACTGGAAGGGTTTAAACAAAAATCCATGGTAGGGTTTCATTTAAAAACAATGGGGCCCTGGACTCTGGATTTCTTGTTTCCACTTTCCAATAAATTATAATGTTGATGTGTATGATGCATCACATCATTAAATGTTGATGTGTTTGGGATTTTGTATAATTGTATTTTATTATTCGTCTTGTATATTTCTTTGTACTGTTTTGTTGAAATGCCGAATAAAACTAAACTAAACTAAAATCTGCTAAAATAGTCTTCAAGACTAATGTGTTGAACATGAATTGAACATCCTAGTACATACGGACCTTTTCAAGCATATGGACCAACAACTTACCATATGGGCCATAAATTAAAGTCGGCCTTCAAAAAAAATTTTTCCTACCAAACATTTGGTCGTGATGTCAAAATGACGAGTGACTCCAAACAAAATAACTTCAACACCGAGTTGACACCAAATAAAACTTTGCGCTAGATAGCACATGTTAATGAATTGCCATATACATTGGACCAAATATTTGCTACCCGTTCATAGTTTAAATTTGATGGCAAATATTTGGTGACGTCACGACCAAATGTTTGGTAGGAAAAATTTTGTTTGGAGGCCGATTATGATTTGGCCCTTACCATAGAAAGCCAGTATGTGGCATGTTTTTCCAATTTCTGTTTCGCTTCATCGAGACAATTTGACTGACAAATTGTGACAAGTTATTATCAATTCTGATTTAAGACAAATGTAACTTAGATATTATATAGCATCTCATCTGTTGGTTTTGTGGTTAATGCCATGTTTTGAAGCAAAACATGACATGCCCATTTACTGACACTTTGTGGTAGTTATATATTCTGGAATTTTCATACGTCATCTAACCCATTTCATCACATATATATTTTATCTCTGAATTAACCACCAATCATATTGATTATTGTCTCCTCAGGGCTACGGACGTGTATTCTGTCACAAGATTCGCACCAAACACACGTTAGGCAAAAATTATTTCTCGCGGCTCCCAGGAATGGCAGAGCATCTTCGTAACAAGGCCAACCAACCCAAACCAGAGCAGTCTATCACAGCCAGGGCGGTAGCACCAACTCAAGCATGAAGAAAATTCCATAAATTCTAGCTGTTATTTCAACAGACTATACATTTGACAATTTGGTGCATCTTATGATTCCCCTGTTTTATTTAGTACTACCAAGGAATTTAAAAAAAAACCAAATAGATACTCGTATGTATTGTTATTATCTATGGGAATAGCTGACATCTTAAAGCCGATCGCGGTGTTAATTCAAGAGGGCAGTGTTACAGAATTTGTTTGTCAGTTGTGGGGAGATTTTGGCAAAACGCAACGCACGCACTAGTTTTTTACACAGTGTCTTCCCGGTAAGCGCCGAAAAAAGCGAAAAAAAGTTACGAGTAGCTACGAGTGCTCCCAAGCCAACGGGCCTTCAGTGATAAAAAAATTAACGTGTGATTTCCTATACTGCAAAATGCTGATTTTTCAAATATTTGCTACCTGTAGAATTTTTTAATTTTTGGTCAATTGTGATTGTCAAGTGAATGTCAAATCGAGAAAAAATATAGGGTCACCGACTGTTTTCAAAAGATAGCTGGAGATGAAATTACATGGGGTAAAGTCTAAAAAATAATTTTCATTGCCAGGAATATCGAAATTTGGTTTTATAACATCAAACAGATAAAAAAAGTTAATTATGTTAATTATCGTAATGCTCGAGATTTCAACTTATCGTCAATTAAAAGGAAAATGACGTCATAATATATGACGTCATAGCGCGCTTAGATGGTCGGTGACCCCCATTTGTTATTGTTGAATATTTGAATATTAAAGTTTAGACTCTTTTCTATTAACTGACACTAAAATACACAAAATCTACAGGTAGGAACTTATCACCGCGATCGTCCTTAATTGTTGCTCATAGAGGATTACTTATTGCATTTTGCATGTGTGAACGACGCTTCAGGATTACTGCCCAACAAAGTAAGAATGCAGTATGTATATTGCAGATACATTGCAAGTTACTTCCTTTTCTCTTGGAGATATCCTGCACAAAAGAGCAGACAATCAAACATACGTACATACAACATTTTTGCATGAGAATGGATTTAGGTATTCAAACACACCACAGGGTTGTTCATCTCGAATCAACAACTCTGCATCCGATGCGCCGGTATATATTTATCACGCTCGGGTGGCTAAAGCCACCCTCAAGTGGTGTTTGAATACCATTCAACAACGAAAATCTTCCTGAAAACGTATGAATTAAATTCTTAATGTTTTTTTAATTTAACAGCTAGGCCTACTCATCTTTCAAAAAACGATGTGCGATGATCAGTGCGCCGACTTTTGTGTACTGCGTAATTCAGCAGCGTAAACGCACTTCTGTAAACGCTGTGCCGTGCCTAATGTGCTAATTTGAATATCAACTGCGGATTCATCACAAATCAACAACGGTACGCTCCTGTATAAAGAGATACAGTAATTCACTGTATGTGTAATAGAAGTATCTGATATACTTCATAACTGCACTTTGAATGCATTTTTACGTTGTGGGGTGTATCAAATGAAATCGCCATGCCGGTGCAGTGTGTAGGTCAGCTCCATGTGCAACAACAAGATTGCAGCGAGTGAGGTTTTTCCTCTTGAAATTCCTTAGCCCTTTACATATCACTTTGTCCTACAGATAAAGATATTTAAAGAAACATTGTATGTTTTCCACTAAATTATATTTTGATTTAACCAACAATATGGGATATATTCATGCGTGCTGCAAGTATGTTTCAAGCTGTCAAGTAAAATGGGTAATTCTTAACACTTAAGTGACTAAGGGGGGGGGGGGGGTTCCTAGGGGCCCTACCACAGGTTTTTGCCGCTCCATGTATTTGTCAAACTGAACAAGACTGGTCCCT
Organism: Ophiothrix spiculata; assembly: GCA_000969725.1. NCBI lineage: Eukaryota > Metazoa > Echinodermata > Ophiuroidea > Amphilepidida > Ophiotrichidae > Ophiothrix > Ophiothrix spiculata. The sequence continues at coordinate 88,311 of JXSR01S000207.1, forward strand.
CAGTGGCAAAAAAATTCAAACCAATCCAGTCGTTTTCGTGCTAATTAGCATAAAGTGATTTTTCAAGGGCGCTGTTCAAATTTGTTTTGCCCATAAAATCGAAACCGAATAACTTTTTTCTAA